>CM030044.1:33013676-33018676 GCA_017639485.1 Pluvialis apricaria
CTACAGAGAAGGGCTGTGAGGATGAATGCATTATAAGATAGCAAAGCACTGAGAAACTGTAAACATTGGAGCTATGCAGCTATCAAAGTTAAAGTGACAGGAGATTCATAATGATCTTGAACGGATACAACTGTGTCAACTAAAACACTCAAATACGGTCAAAAATCCTCACCCTAGTGCAATCAACAGTGAAATATTAGAAATACTGAACTGGGGCAATTCACCTTCTTAAGACAATATATGCTAGCAAGTAACGCTGGAAGCACAGTGGGATGAGGCAATTTCTCAGAAATCAAGTTAGCATAGGTACAATAATCTATTTGAATTACATTATCTTGCTCTTCATTTCCATTACAGTGGCAAAAATATTTTTATTGCAAAATAATTGCTATTATTTCAATTCAGAAAGGACAAGAAAAAAAAAAAATCAAAGAAAGAGGATCGATACTAACTATAAAACACATATCTTATTAAATGTCTTGATTGGTGGTTACTGACATGCAATTGATTAAGGGATAAAATTAACTTAGAAGAAATTGTTCAATGTCAACTTTCATGAAAAATGTGTCAAATTTTCAAATAGTTTCAAGTGAAGTCTTCAGACTTTTCTGAAAAATGTACAGCAAGCAAGTACATCCTATAAATCTTCACAGTTCCTGGGGTCTGCTGTCACCTATGAGCTACTTAATTGCCTGCAATACAAATGTACATAGATACTACTCTGATATAGTAAACACAATTCTCCAGTAAGTTCACATAACTCTTCAGAGCCAGTATTTCTGGCAATCAGTGGTTAAGTGTCAAATCCTTCACTAGCTATAGACTCCTCTTAGCAAATAAAGGTATGTTTCATGCCTGTTTATAAAGATGAAATCTTTACTTTGGGAGTAACTGACAAGACTTGACTTGTGACATAGAACAGGATTTTTATGACCTGACCTTTCCTTTCCTATTTGGCTCGTACAGAAAACCCTGGAGTCCCTTTTGCAAATACATAAGTGTACAACAAAGATAATCTATCTTGAATACTAATAGGATGGAGTAGTAAAGAGCTTTCCTTTCTTATTTTTAATAAGGGTAATTAAATTCCATCCATCCCCCTTATGCATAGAATCTCTTTGAATGAACGCTCTTCATGAAATTTTCATGAGAAACATCACAATGTAACAGATTCAAATAGCCAGAACTGTTATATTTTTGACAGTTGTGGCTTGTTTCCAATCTGGCTTTCAGGTATTTGGCAATAAAACCCAATATTCAACATAAAATGGACCAGGGACATAATGAAATTTCTAATTGGAGTGCTTATCACGGTGGATTTAGTTTTTAAGATGATAATTGCTTTTTTTCTCTCTAAGTTTATTGGTGATTTGTACAAAACTGTCTTTACATTTTGATGATACCAAGTTTGACAGATCACCAAACACACTGTGCAAGAGAGCTGAGCATCAAATAAGTGAACAAGTGCCTCTCAGCCACAGTAAGAGAGAAGTAACTATTAGAAAATTTTGATATATTGGTAGCTCTACAATTTTACATGAGTTGAAAAGAAAAATATTTTTTACTGCTCATTAATATGCTCATTAAGCTCTAAACCATAGTATATACCACTGTTCCCTATTAATATTCAGCTCTAGTGAATTAGCTTCCAATTCATCAACAATTTAAATCAGACTTGACCTTCTCAAAGCCATTTGGTACTGTCATTCTGAGTGGCCATTAAAGGGCAGATTTCTCTGTCCTTGTGCTTAGTGAGTCATACATGTAATACATATTTTGTTTAGGATGACAGATACAAGAGATTTAGAAATAGAGCACATTCTTTGAATTTGTTAGGTGTCTTAACAGCGCTGCATTCCATTACTGGCATTAAGAGAATGCCTTCAGTAGTGTGCTAGTATCATTTCCAATTGGTGGAAGAGCTCTACAAAAGCAATTTCTCACCGAATGTATGATCTGAACAACACAGAGAGGCAATTACAAAGACTGGTTACCACATGAACCCTTAAGAGAGAATGATAGGAAACGACCTTGCCTTGCGTCCCATCACAGTTGTTCTTAGTATTTCTAAACTCTGTGCATTCAGTCTGTTTGACATTGCTCATCTGTAAACAATGTCCTTGAGATTCCTACCTCAAGGTAGGAAACCCACCTGCTGCCAGTTTTGCCAAAGCAGTAATTGCCTCCCTTCCGAGCAACATGTATTGAAAAAGCACATTCACCTCTACATTCGGATTTCAGTATATCTACAGACATTGTCCAACACATAATTTCACATGTTGCTGCACCTGTCTTAGAGGTGAGCCTGCCCTCACAAATGCAACAGCATTAGAGTAGAGACTCAAACTCAGCTTTTATGTGTAAAGAGTAATTTTGACGGAGTGGTATCTTGAAAATACCAACAAGTTAAATTATGCTCTACCACAAAGAAACCATACTTACCTTTCAGGGTACCTACAGAAAAAAACCCTCTGAACATAGCTGTGCCGTAACTATGTATCATCAAGTCTGTTCTGCTTCTCCTTTAACAGTGTTTTCTCTCGTCGTAAAGGAAAAAGTGTGCTGTTGCAATCTCTTTTTTGAATGATTTAGTTCTTTCGTAAGATTTCTGGAACTTCCCAACCTATGTCTGAAGGTATACTGTATGTGTATACTGGATATACAAGCTGGATCCAAAGAAAGAAAAGGATTTCACCCAAATCCAGTACAATCGATTTGACTCTTCATGATAAACCTATCCAGGTGTACAACACAGCTAAATGAAGAGAAAAACAGTGATCTTCATCCAATGTTTGTGCCACACCTTCTTAATATTTTGACTACTTTTCCTGTAAAAAACTACTTTCAGATCATGTCTAGGCCCTGCTGGCAGCAAGAAGACTGGCAGCTTTTAGAAACAGATTGGGTCTTAAAGTCTTAAATTCTTCATAGCTATCTTGCTGAATCACTTTGTCAATCAGCTTCATGTTTTAACAAGAAAGACAGAACAGTGTGAATCATTTTCTCAGTTACAGTACATTATGATAATATTACTGTCATATGGATATGAAGTGCAAATGTGAAGTACCCAAAGCAAATTGTGATGACTTTGGTTGTAGGTTATGGAGTATTGAGGCAAGGTAATAGCACCAGGGTCCACAACGGGACAATTGAAATGAAAATTGGGTAATATTTCTGTTAAGTATTTCCTTCCACATTAACCATTTGCACCATCAAAACACTCGTGTTCCAGAATATCCATATTGGCCTGTAGTTAAATCCGTGTAATCTGCCTAACTAAAATATATACTCAAAAGTGTTTCACTATGCCTCTTAAAAATATTGTCCTACGTGAACCAGTTATTCTCATTGTGAAAACAGAGGGTGGTTCTCCATTCTATTCAGGAAGAAGAAAAAATCTATTTCAAGATTCACTGATAGCTTTGCCACAGGCAAATTTTAGTCATTCTGCAGCTCACAGAATAAAAAGGCACACATGGAGTATTCCCAGAATACTCTATAGATACTGAAGATAAACTGCTGCAATAAAGTTTATTATTTCAAAGAACAGTGTAAATAAAGCTTTTATTTTCACTATTCCAGATGGCAGCAGCATATAATTTCCACTGTTTTGACATCATGACCATATTATTCAAAATCATTCTTCCTGCAACACAGGACTGAGAACAGTAAAATCAAAGCGAGTAGGGGAGAGAGTAAAATCAACATTTTGCAACAAAGTTGGTATTCTGTACTATTACTGAAGAACTATGCATATGAATAAATTGAAAAATAAAAACAAAGATGCTTCTAATTATACATAAAAGACTCATTTGGATTTAAAAGATATAAAGCATCAGAAAAGTGCTAGTTAATAAACATTATTCCTATTGAAATATTTTACAAGGTAAATGTTGCCAAAAAAAGTAATTATGAACACAATAAATTCTTTTCCCAGGGTCCTTTTTTCAAAGCTCCTATATACAGACTGATACTTTTACTTAGTGGTGCTGTAAGTTAGTGAAGGAGGGCAAAGTCTATACTGTAAGAATAGATCTAGGTATCTGTTGGGAATTCTCTTAAACTTCATGCAATTATACCACACAAAGAAAGGGAATTAGACATTGATAAGATGATCAGAGACTCACTAACAGTAAATATTCAACAACTGATCAGCTGCCCCATACCATCCCACTAAAACCCATGCATTTAAAAATATTCTTCATATATTGAAGAGACGTACAAAGCACTTTTGATGCAAAAGAAAACAAATTTGTTTAGTAGCTCTGTATGCAATTACCCTGTAAATTGCAAAGTAATGTCTATATAAGAGAACATAGAGCCACTTAGACTGAATTATCATTTGTATGAATGTTGAAGCAGCAATTTCACATTGCATTAAGTCAGTTAACATTCATTGTTATTAGCATTTCGCCTTAAATAAGTTCTCTGTTTTAACAAATGAGTGCATTGAGCCTTTGAAATTAGATATCTTCATAAGGACACAAAAATAGAAAAAGAAATTTGCACCTTTTGGCAGTTCTCAAATTCTGCTAAATTAAAGACTGCGCATAGCAAGCTCTTTCCAAAGTGACCTACCTCACTCATGTGAACAATGAAATACTGTCCTTTAACAATGACATTCGGAATGACAGGATGTAACATCTGGAAAGTCATCACTCATATGAAAACACTAGCCTCAAAATAAGGGTTTATTCTCAAATTTTCACTCAGGCACTGTCGTATCTTATAGCACAGGATATCATCCAAACATCATACACCCAAACTCGGTTATGACTGAACTTTTTGGATGTCTGTTCTGCTTACTGGAAATGGAAAGAGAAATACAAAAGGCTGTGTCCTAAAAAAAACAAGGTAGGAAATCCAAGAATCCCTACCAGATGTCCCTTTTCTAACATAAGAAGAGGACTCAGCCAGAATTATGGTAATAAAAAAAATGCAAAGTATGTGAAGTGGTGTTTTAAATGTGGGGTATCATATATTTAGGAAAAGAAACACTA
>CM030044.1:33023676-33238676 GCA_017639485.1 Pluvialis apricaria
CGGCCCTGGAGAGCCAGTTCCTGGCTTTAAACAGACGTAGTGTGACAGACTAATCTTAGCATAGCACTGTATGTGTCATGTACATAAAAAATCAGTGTAAGCACAAAAAACCTCCATGCCAACTCTGCGGACAGACTTAACACATGATAAGTTGCATGAAGAAGGTACAAATGAAGAAAACAAAATGCTTGAAAACGGAAGAGATGAATCTGTCCGGTGGTGAATTACCACTCAGTGAGAGTCCCTATGCCACAGGAGCAACACAAACAATGGACTAAGAGGGCCAGGGTTGTGTCTGATTTCAACAATGGAACTGTTTCTCTTTGGATTTATTAGTAATAACAGCTGTCATGCATTTTATAACTGAATACAAAACTCATTTATTTTAGAGAAAAGAGATCAAACTATTTCTCCTGTAGGCTGGAGAGGTAGTCATGAAGATTATTATATGTATTCTTCAGAAGCAATTGGGAGCATGTCAGATGTTATAGTAACTGAGAAATAATTTCTGCCACTAAATGAAATGGAGACCAGTGATGAGTGGCATTCCTCAGGGGTCAGTATTGGGACTGGTGCTGTTTAATATCTTTGTCAGTGATATGGACAGTGGGATTGAGCTCACCCTCAGGAAGTTTGCTGATGACATCAAGCTGTGTGGAGCAGCTGACATGCTGGAGGCAAGGGATCCCATCCAGAGGGACCTGCACAGACTTGACAGGTGGGCCCGTCCAAACCTCATGAAGTTCAACAAGGCCAAGTGCAAGGTCTAGCATATGGGTTGGGGAAATCCCAAGCACAAATACAGGCTGGACAGAGAATGGATTGGGAGCAGCCCTGAGGAGAAGGACTTGTTGGTTGGTGAGAAGCTAGCTCAACATGAGCCCACAATGTGCACTTGGAGCCCAGAAGGCCAACCGTATCCTGGGCTGCATCAAAAGAAGCGTGGCCAGCAGGCTTAGAGAGAGGTAATTCTGCCCCCATACTCTTCTCTTGTAAGACCCCACCGGGAGTACTGCATCCAGCTCTGGGGTCCCCAGCATCAGAAGGTTGTGGACCTGTTGGAGCGAGTCCAGAGGAGGGCCATGAAGATGTTCTGAGGACTGGAGCATGTCTCCTACAAAGACAGGCTGAGAGAGCTGGGGTTGTTCAGCCTGGAGAAGAGAAGGCTCCAGGGAGACCTTACAGCAGGCTTCCAATACTTAAAGAGAGCCTACAGGAAAGATGGTGAGGGACTTTTTATCAGGGAGTGTAGCAACAGGATGAGGGGTAATGGTTTAACCTGAAAGAGGGTAGATTCAGATTAGATATAAGGAACAAATTTTTTATTTTGAGGGTTGTGAGGCACTTGAACAGGTTTCCCAGGGAAGTTGTGGATGCCCCGTCCCTGGAAGTGTTCAAGGCCAGGTTGGATAGGGTTTTGAGCAACCTGGTCTAGTGGAAGGTGCCCCTGCCCATGGCAGGGGAGTTGCAACTAGATGATCTTGAAGGTCCCTTCCAACCCAAACAATTCTATGATTCTATGAATACACAGCAATAAATCCTAGGCTACACAACAGTATTTCAGTATTTTTTTGTACCTGAAGGAGACTTAAAAATCAATCTGTGCACGCTAAACATCTTTCTGCTTTTATTTTATTAAGGTATACTACTTTGAATGAGTGCTACAACATAATCTGTACTGAGTATTAACTGAAAGGGTAAGACAGGAATTATAAAAATAAGGGTTGGTTGGTTTTGACTTTTCAGTAACTTCTACCTCCTTTGGGACATGAGGAAAACATCTTGCTAATATATAGCTAGCTTTTTTTTGGTGTTCTTACTCTAAATACTGTGCTACTCAAAAAGGTTTGTCTCAACCGTTTATCCCGATGTATTAAAACCTTTCTGAAGAAGATGATTTTTAACCTTTAATATGACACCTCTAACCCTTCATATTATTACAGGACCTGATGCAGGTGTACGTGTCCATAAACAGTTATCTCCAAAGTCCCACCTTAACATCTTATTTTCCTTTCAAAACCCACCAACAAGCCACCCTGAAAGCACATGATCAGGAGCTTTGAGAAACAAATTGTCTTGAACTTTGGCCTTAAAAATCTCTACACTTCTACAAAGCAAGGCAAAAATCTTTCTCTATTTATCAGGTTTTGTAAACCATTAGGACAAAATATTCCAAGGCAAATATTAAAGTTCACTTTATTATATGACTTTTCAGTATTTAGTAGCTAGGTTTGCACAAAAGTCAGTATCATGGAGATTACAGCTGCAGTAACACTGCCACAAAGTTCTTGCCTGAACACACTGGAAATCTCCCTCTGCACCAAAATGCCTGAAAGCTCTTAGACACGATCAGCAAGTACCTGGCAAATTTCCACATCTCTGTTGCCATGCCTGTGATCACCTTTACCAGCTCATAGAGCAAGTAGGATGACATGAACCGCTGATGCTAACTCAGGTTTTCAAAAGAAAAATAAAATAATGGCTTTGCCAGATGATCTCCTGCTGAAGTCTTGAACAACTGACAGCAAGCATTCTTAAGTGTTTCTATCAGTTTTAAATGAGCTTACAGAAACCATCTTTCTCACAACAAAATCTAACAAAATAAAAAAAAAAAATCACTTAAATTCATGACTACCACAGATAGTCTTCTTAATTTATTTTGGGCATAAATAGAGGCATAAAGTCTTTAATTCCAGAAAAGGAGATTAAAAGTCCTTAGAAAATATCTTAGTCTTCATGAAAACCAAAATGAATTCAACTATCAGCTGTAAGTTATTGCTTCCTGTTTTAAACTTAATGCAGGACATCAGAATCTATGAAGGGTCTAAAAGTCAGGATACACCAGCTGCAAATTGGGGGACTATTTTTGTAATGATTCTGTCAGGAAAAATTGTATATCCATTATGTAGCAGGACAATATGTACTAATGCTAAATAAACCCATGCACAACATATGCAAGGCCAGCAGATAACTCAGTGTAAATCATGCAATTTCTTTGGAGTATGCAGGATTAGCTATAGAAGCTTTCAGAGATCTCATTCTGTCCTTAAGTCCAGTCTGGATGGGGCTTTGAGCAGCCTGGTCTAGTGGAAGGTGTCCCTGCTCATGCCAAGGGGGTTGGAAGTGGATGATCTTTAAGGTCCCTTCTAACCATTATATGATTTTATCTTTTTAACTCCTGGGTAAAATGTAACTTGATTTTGCAAAGTATTTCACAAAGCAGACCTATCCATTACAGTGAAAAAAGGGTACAGTTACATCTCTATAACTCCATATAATTAGAGTATATTTTTCAAATTTCATAATGAATTCCTATTTTTCTTACAGTATTTAATCATATGAAAGACAGTAAGAGCATTCACAGTATTTCTGAGTCTCACACCTGCTCCAAAAGTTTTCCTGATAAAACCACTACACATTAAAAAAAGATCATTCAAAATCAGTTTTCCATCATTATGTAACATTGCATAACTGTAAAAATGATGAAAAACCAGTATTGCTCCATATTTCTTAAAGCTACACAGTCTGTTCCAAATAATCACATGCAGAAAATTATTTCTTGATTGGCTGCCAATGGCTTTAAAACTTTTTCACTACATAATTTATCTAACTTAAAGCAAATGAGTAGTCTCATTGAGAAAACTGACTGTAATGGAACTATTTATACACTTAAGTATGTTGCTGAACCAGCTGTCACATATTCTAAATTCATTGCTTTTTTGTTTCATAGGCTATTTCATATTATGCTTTCTTTCTACTCCGAAAGTAAATCAGATCATTTAAAAATTTTCCCCCATACATGACAAATATTACATTGTCTTTCTCTATAAGTGAAATCAACTTGTATGCGTATCACTTATCTGCCTGAAGATTCATAAAGTGCTGTTTAGATTTTATGGCAAGAACCATAACAATTTAGATATGCATCATCAAGAACACTTCATTGCACCATGGTATTTGGGCTAGCTCTTATGCTAAGCAGATACAGCATTGCAGAGAAATAAATGATTATTTTCTAATATCATGGGAAGAACGAGGAAGCCATTTCACGTATGTTCATAACACTAACCATCAAGCTTCTTAGGACCTGAACAGGTAGCCAGCCATTTCGTGCAAGCAACACTGAAAATGAGTTACTAGAAAACCAAAATAAAAGAGCAAAAGGTAATTTTCAAGTTGATATTTTTGGCAGTGCAGATGGACTAACCTGCACACATGCAAACCTGCACATGTGCAAACCCTGATTAAAAGTCCCACTATATTTTATCAATATTCATGGTTAATAACTCTTTTTTTTTTTAGATCACCATAGTGTGCTAAGACAAACAGAACTGAGCTATATACTATACTAAAGTATCTGTGGAGTAATAGCTAAATGGTAAGATTAGCACTTACTACCACCACTTGCTTTAGCAGCAACATGTTAGTTGGACTACCTTTGTTATTTAGAGGTTATAAGATTGAAAGTTCACAGCTGGAGGTTGTAGGGAAGTAGGCAAACAACTATGTTCTCAGTCAGTACGAGATGTTAGTTTAAAAATTATTACAATAAATCCCATATGGTTCTTATTCTTCTCTTGATGTGCATATAATACTAATTAACTTTAATAGGAGTAACAGAAATGCATCAAAAGAACACGTGCTATAAAACCTAGAATTCATTTTAAACACTTGAAAACAGTATTGCACCTATTTTTATGAAACCTTCACACAAAATGTTCTATAAATTGAATACTGACCATATTAATACTATTAACAGTGTTAAACCTGAGACAGTCATTTTATATTGATTTTATTTTGCTATGCCCTTACTGTTTTAAGTGATTTCTGTTGTTCCATCTGTGCATAAATTTACTTTCTTTACTTTCTAGTAAGGTTCTGTTTTACTTTTCGCCATTTTTCTCTACAATAGCGTAACAAGTTATCTTTACTTCTGTAAGACTATGGAGATGGATGCTTAGAAGACACTTATTGAGTTTTATGCTTTGGTCTTCTTGTTATTTTTTACTCTGGAGACAAGTACCTTTTGGAATGTTTTTTTTCCTTTTTTTTTTTCCTTCCCAATTTTCTTCCAGCACAGGAGTCTTTCAGTCAGTGTTTAGTCTTCTGTTCAAAACTGCCTCCCCAGAGAGTTGTAACTACTTGTCAGTCTCCCAAAAGAAAAGATTTTAGAGGATTTAAAGTACTCCTTTTTTTTTAGCTGCAAAGTTAACTCCTTGTTCCCCTCAAATTTCACTTGAACTTGTTGGTGCTCTCAACTTTGGTTATTTGCACACAGCCTTGGTGGCTCCAATGCTTTTTAATTGCAGAGGGTGTCTGCTGAAGGCCACTGTGCCACTGCAGTACACCTCCCATTCAAATATATAGTGCTGGTGTATACTTTCTGCCAGTGTGTTGTGGTGAAGGGTTTGCTGTTAGCATGTGCACTGTCTGTGGTTAACACCAGAAGAAATGAAGACTTGGGAAGATTTTACTGAGGGTTATGAAGTTCTGGTGAGGGTGGGTCGCTTTATCCCCAGGCTGACAGCTCTCCCAGTTTTGGTATTGCTTTGACATGTCAGGCAAACTGTCTATGTGCCACGCTGAATAGTAGAAGGCCACTGAATGAGATTTGATGTCATCACCAGTATTCCTGGGGGGAACAATTTACTTTTCCATTTTGTAGCCTACTGTTCATGGTGAAGCTTCTATATCTGAAGCCGTATAAGAGATGTTTGGGTGTGTGCTGCCTTGCAAGAACTAGATACAGAAAACAATTACGATGACTCATATGCTTTCTGCCTTTTCTAAGTAAGATTTTCTTCATGTGCACAGGGACAGCTAAATTCAGTCATAATTTGGTGGGAAAAAGACAATGGTATGTGCCAGCCTACTACAATATAAAAGACTGTGGGTAAAACTCCCAGAAGAATTATAAGCAGGCAATTCTGAAAGAAGAACTGATAAAGATGCAACATCTGCAGTATGACTATACATGTGAGATACTTGTGCTCAAACTCAAACCAGCCTAATGATCACATCTGCATGCAAACTCCAAAATTTAAATGTGATGAGACATATGTGGTGCTTAAAAACTGAAAAACTAGCCACAGTTTGTTTCTGAGAGCAGTGAATGTAGTAACAGCATAATCACTCCACAGATATTAACAGCCATTTCATGAATTCCAAATTGAGTAATACCATATTTTATTTTGGGTTTTTTTCCCACTTTCAAAAAAAAAATCTAGCTAGTAATAGAATATTTAGAGCAAAAGATAGTTCCTATTTCTTTTTGTATGCCAATGTAACTACTATATGCCAAGCAGTCACATTTCATTTCAGTGATTCTTAATGAACAACTTTGTAAATGATAATCAAATAGAGTCACAGAAATGAAAAATTTCCTTAAGTCCTATTTCACCATTTCTAGAATTATTTCTTAATTTAATTCATGTTCACTTCAAATTATCATCACATCTTGGGGGAAATGCAAAATATGACAGAAAATATAGAAAAGTGTTCATAGAAAGTGTTTGGATATATCCAGGCACAGATTGTTCCTTGTGAACTTGAAACTCACAAATGACAAGAAGAAAGAAATAGAGATACAATCCTGTGGAGTCCTATAGACGACTAGCCTTAGTAACCACTTTTAATCAGAATGTTAGCCATTCATTTTGGGTAATGGCTAATTCATTTTACTTTTTTCTATCATTTCCACATAGCAAAAAGTCCTTCTAAAAACAGTATTAGAGGTTTCCAAAAACCCACAGAAAATAAAAAGCTTATTCTAGAAGCCCCTAACAACATTTCAGGTTTCAGAGAGTCAATACGTGGATTCTACATTTATTGGAGAAAACTGGAAAGACTGATGACAATTATACAGTTTGTAGTGAACCTACATATTAGAAAGAACAGGCTTCCTTATGAAGCACACAGCCAGCACACTCAAACTGAGACAGGTCAGCTTCATGTGGCCTGCTGTTGTGTTTCAAGTAAGAAGCAAGCCACTGGATGATGCTGGTTTTGGGAAACTATTCAGATCAGATAAAATAATCTGAGCTTCTCAACAGCATGGAAGGTTTGAGACAAGGATGTCTGCTGCTGTATTTCCTACTCATACTAAGTAGCATTTGCAAGGAGTTCTGTAGACTTCTACAGGACTATTTTAAAGTTCAAAATCTATGAGCAAATACTATTTTAATAAGCAAATGACCAATAACGAATCAAACCCTGCCATAAGTTTAAAAACAGTGGGTATAATCCTGCAAAACAAAATCAGAATTTGTAGCAAAAGACAGTTTGTGCACTATGAAATGCTCTCAGAATCTAGCAAACAGCTCTGTGGATCATCTTCATAGCCAGCTGGTCTATCACAAAAAATGATTCCATGTTCTCTGAGTAGTTATTACTCATACACATGAAATAACGTGTTCTATCCAGGTTTTCACTCAAATCACCACTTGGTACTTCTTAACAATATTCTCTTTCAAAACATTAATGGAATCAGGGCTGAAGCATCTCAATTTGTCCCAAGATACAGAAACTGACCTCTAAAGGCATTGCAATTGAAAAGTAAGAACCCTTGAATTTCTCAGCGCTCCCTGTGAGATACATGAGTTCAAGTAGTTCATCTACTTTAAAACCCTCTACTGTTCTTGCCAATTAACTCAATTTGACATCATACCAAAAATCTGGAAAAAAGTCACCTGTTCTCTGAGATTTTAGAAAACATGTTTCAGTAACTCATATTGCCAAATTTACTATAAACTTTGTGGCATAGAGATTTTAGAGGTAGCCCTACCTTCAGATGGTAACAGGTAACAGAATTTCACTTTGATGATCCCAATAGCTTGTGGCTCAAAAGGAGAGTATCTGCCTTGTGGTTTGTCTATAGTAACCCCTGTTTTGCTTCCTGCTAGGTGGAGCAAAGACACTGCTAGCGGTGAAGAAGGTGTCCAAGACTGATTTTTCATATTCCTTAAACAACTCTAATTTTTTAGTTAAGTATAACACATGTCTACGGCTATTCTACAGTAATAGTCATTCCTGCTTCGGAAGGCACTTAAGTAACAAAATTCTGAACTGGGTTCTATAGTTTTTAAAAGTCAGATCTTCAGTTTTTATACAACATCCTGTTGTGATGGCAATTTGTGCCAGTATTTTTTCTTCTCTCTACACAAATGAGTATAATCAAACATCTTTCAACCAAACACCTCTCCAGAACACAGTATGGTGCTTCTCCTCCTTCTGAAAACAAACAAAAAGAACCCAAATAGTCCAAAGGTTTTACAAACTTAGAAAAGAATGTAATGTTATTAAGCACTGTAATTTTGAGCATAAGAAAGCAGGAAAACAGCACAGTCAACAGAATAAAAAAAGAGGCTGCTGTTACATGTTTTTCTTCCTTTTATATATTATGCCATGCACAGTAAAACTGAATAGGAAATATGCTACCAGTTTTGTAATATCACAACATTTCAAAGATGCAGAAATTCATTACAACTTATGTGCAGTGTCTAGATCACCACATTTAACCTCTTTGATCATATCTTTACTGGAAACTTCTTCTCGTCTCTAATTATCAGTATTACTCTTCCTCTGCAGATTCTTTAGCAGGCTTTATGCATTTAATCAGAATCACTGCAATCCCCTGTATGATTAAATTTGAGCACTTTCTGATTTCATCTTTACTATGGTTAAAGTTGATATCACCACTCACAATAGCGGATCCTGATTTTTAAGCTTGAAAATGCCATGAAATCTAACTGCATATCATATTTTACAATCAGCTGTAGATGTAGGAGATCATGAGACATACAAATTCACATCCTCAGGTTCACTGGCTACATTGACAGGCAAAATACAGAGAGAAGGGATGCTACAGATGAGAGACTTCTATAAAATTAGAATGTCCTGTCAGTGACAATGAAAAGAAAATACCTTGTTATTCACAGTCAAAATACTTAAAGCAACTTCATCTCTCCATAAGCTGACCACAGATTTTGTTACATATTTGCACAAAAGATTTTACAAATTGATTTTCATATGTGAGATTTTAAGTTAGTTGTCTGGATTTTTTGTTGAGTAGGTGAAAGATTTTCTGTCTGTAGCTTCTGAAAAGGGCATAATAAAATGGCAGCTGTTCTGAAAACATGCAGAAGGAATACAGCAGGGTTCCTCCATAACCGTGGGTGACCTGAAAAAAATCTGTCAGGACTGATTTGTTTTTCCAGTTTCCCTATGAGAAGCTACGTTACAAAAAGAATCCCAAAATCTTCAAATGGATTATCATCTTCAAATATTCAGTTACAACAATGGTGAGAAAGTCAGATAAAAGTTTATAGCAGACTTTCTTAACACAAGAAAAGGCCTAATGTTTTTTCCAGCTAAACAGAAAATCATCGGGTCACAGAGCATATTTGTTTTCTGTATTGCTCAGGGAATACCAAATCAAATCTCATTTTTACTGCAACATACTGACAGGGTAAATAGAGTTCAGGAAATAGCAATAAAACTTATGAAGCACCTGAATGAAGTAATTCATTGTGCAAGCTTAGGAGACTAATGTTAGAGCTCTCTTAGCAAATAATTAAAATAAATAGCAATTCAGGAGGCAGAAGATGAGTACAAAAGTAAGGACAGGTACGGGATGAGAAAGTCTTTCAATCAGTTACAAGCAGCAGCAGAAAGTAGCTTAAGAGAGGAATCACTGGCTTCTTACCAAGTCTAATTTAATTAGGGGAACAGCGTATGTTTTAAAAAAAGGTAAAATCAATAACGATAAAACCAGTATTTACTCAGTGGTACTATATATAAGAAAGAATGAAATATGGGAAATAAATGATAAATACTTCGCCAAACTCACGAATCCTGGCTAAATTAATGTTTGTTTATTGCCTAGCCTTGGAGCTGATGAATGTAATTGATCTACAAAAACAGGCCCTAAATTTTTCATTTTGATGTTTCAAGATATTCTGTGATTTTGAGTCAGAATACACACATTCCTAATATTCTTGTAACTGACACCCATTCTTCCACTTCAAATCTTCTTTTAAATCACACTTCAAAAGTGTATTATGAATTTATCTTTATTAGTCTGGTGATTTACTTTCATATAGATATTATTTTTGTATTCTCTTATTAGTACCTGTAATAGCACATTACAATATGAGGAACTCAGTGGTAGGGGCAAGCTTATTTCAATTCTGATGTCATATAATACTTTCAGTAGATTAATAGCTGCATTTTTTTCCAGTAGCTTGTATCTATTGCATTGTAAAGGCTTTGTGGCAAGAACAGTGTCACCATATAAGCTTGTAGAGAGTCCAGCACAATGATGCTTCAATTTTGATTGGAAACATAGAAAGCTATTGTAATATAAATACAATATTTGTTGATTGAAATATTAGATAAATATATGACAGCTGATGAGACCATATTATTCTCTACAGGGATTCTGAATCCATTGTTTTTTTCTTTTTATAAAACCTGAGTGCTGTTTGTGACAATGGAACATTTTCATTCACTCCACAGTGGAGCAAATGCAAAATAGTGACTTAATATATGATAAGAGTATGTCTAGTGACAATAGCTCTATTTTGGTAAATAAATTACTTTGAGCTATCACATGCCCCAAAGTAAATGGACAGCTGCAACACTTTTCAGTAAGCTATTAGTGTGCAAAGATAAAATGATGTACTTTTGCATAGACAAAAGCTTGGTACAACAGCCAAAACAGCTGATTCGTTAGATTCAAGACTTCATGCAGACTGCTAGGAAAACTGTTCAACTTTACCTTTCAAACAGAGAGATGAGAATCTGACACAATTTAAAAGGCTATTTCTGGGCTGTCAATCAGAGCAGGCCAAGACACGAACAGTGTGATTTGCAAGTTATCAGGAACTTGCCAAATGTAGAGACAGAAATTAGACTGCTACTCTACTCTATAAAATTTGGATTACAGAAATATAAGAAACAAAAGGAAAAGCAATTGGGCAAATAAGGACATCATTGATCAAACACCAGGTCATACCACAAAAATGGTATCTGTGATACTTTTTTCAGTTATTTGCAGTGATGAATGATTAAATAAACCACAATTATCTATTGAACAATAGCCTTCAAAGCAAAAAAAGGAAAATCGTCATTTGCCTTCAGTAATCTAATCCAGGTCTCCTGTCTTGTCTTAGAAAAACTAACAAAAACAATGTTGTTGGTGCTGTTCAGCAAAGAAGTATTAGTTTTCAGCAGGATGAGATGCATAATAATATTTGTTAAAAAGAAAAATGTATTATATCGCAATAGGATCTTCTCTGTTTGTTTTGAGAAGTGTCCTTGGACAACAGAAGATTGAACTTCAATTAGATTACCCTTTTTGATGCACTGTAAACATAATCAAATATAGCTGACTTTTAGTGGGACAAGATATTCTTCCATGTACAGATTTGAATATCATTATGATCTTACATAATGAAAAATACTGGAAATGGAAAACACCAACTAGGTCAATAAGCTGCTTAATTCAAGATTTTTCCTAATGATCCTTTTTTAACTTGTTTTTTCTTGTCACATTTTCACTATTCTTTGCCTATGACCTCATGTAAATTCTGTACTCCTGGATACCTCCCCATCCTGAAGCTTAGTGATACATAGCCCCAGTGCCTTCTATTATGATTGTTATCAGGTTTTTCAAATTAATGAACACTGAATGTATAACCATCTTTAACTAGCAACAAACTCAATTCAATTTTGGTTGATGTGCTTTGTTGCAACTTCATGGCCCTTACAACAGGGGAATTGTAAAAGGAAAGGTTAGAAAAGGAATGTTGCTGCATTTTCATAGTCTAATAATTCTGTTAAGCAATCTATTGACTCTTTTCCTTTTATTTCATCTGCTTTAGAGTAATTAAATGCCTATATGTCTTTTTAGAATAAAATTATGGAGGGGCCAGTTAACCAAGGACTAATTTTAAAATAGAAGGTACATATTATGATGGAAGGATGAACCACAAAATAAATGTAAAACTAAACTCTCATTAATGTGAGTTTTGAAAAATAAAAATTATCCATAATGAATTAAAACAAAAAATCATTTACTATTTTGAAGTCAGATTATTAAAACTTTTAATCTGCTGAAATAGAAATAGATTTGTCTGTTATCACCAGCCTGTTTAATCCTTCAATAGTAAGTTCTTATGCAAATTTCACCCTTCGTCTTCCTTCCTTGAAAACTAACACAGCACATGAACTTCACGACTTTGTTTACTCTTTGTGTGTTATGTGTGCGGTAGATCCTATTTTCTGTCTTAGCCAATTATATAAAAAGCTGTTTTGTCCCCATGAATTAGGTTTCTAAAATGCATGTGTTTGGCATAAAATTCAGCAGAGTTAAAATGGATATTAATGAATTTGGGAACACTTTGTACTTCTAATTCTTTTAGTTACAAGCCTTTTTACATACAGCCCAGTCTGATCTATGAGCTTGCCTTTGCCATTAACAAGGCTAAGCCCCATTTTTTGCATCTTTATCCCCCTCTCACTTTGGCCCTCCCCGCATTTCCTTCTTCCCTTCCTTCCTTCTATCCTCTTTCCCTTTGTCCCTCCTTCTTTTGTGACTGTCTTCATAAAATATCACGTAAACATTACATAAAATTTTAGGGACCTAGGAGTTTCAGAAAATTTTCAATTATAGTTAATGCAGTTATAACTGAAGAACTGAAAACACCGTAGATTTGAAGACTAGTAAGGCCCAAAGTAACATGGAATATGGATGTCTATTAAAATAGCTAATAGAAATTGTTAATAATAACAAAAGCTTATCTATCATAATACTGGTTTTATTAGTAGTAACGATTTTTTGTTCTAAGACAAAGATCTAGCTGATGATATGTTGAGCTATAAAATGCAACCAAATAGCCCTCTCCTCTTCTGATGGGAAAAAAGACAGTACTTTCCTTGTTTTATCTTGAAGACAAAACGCACAGTACAGCTTTCTTTTTGTTGAAGTGGACTGCAACACCAGCACAGAATATCACTCAGAGACCAGTTACAGGACTTGAACTTACAACTGAATGATCTGTTGGGAAATGTGGTAATGCCTATGACAACAAAAACAGTACAGGACAGGTTTCAAAACCTGTATTCCAAAAGGTTTCTTGATTTATCACAGAAAGCATCACATCCTAACAATGAAACCTCTAACTAGCAAATTCTCTGATAGCATTCTTTAAAAAGGTTGGTTTTTTTGCTAATCATATGTTTCAAATGTAAATCTCTAGTTATACATTCAGTCACCGTCACCAAAGAGGGATTAGAAGTAATTTGGAGAATGGTCTCTACAACCTTTCACAAAGAAACAGCATAATATTTATCTGATTGATCTTCTGTTGTTCCATGTCAATACCAAGGGACTCGTGTAGAAAGCAGATACAAGGCCAGAGCACCATTCTCACTTCTCAGCATTTTTCATTAGCCACGAAGAAGTAACATTTTTACTTGTATTCAAGTAAACTACGAATAGCCTAGGATCACATAAATCTTTATAAGATTTTAAATTTACTAGCTAGCTTTTAATTTACTAGTAGCTGGTAGAAATAAAGTAACTATGCAAAATACATTTTGTAAATTTCAATGTGCTTTCTCTGTTTTGCAAAAAAATTAAATATTGATACAATGCAGTTTTATGATTTGTCAGTAATTACAGGGTGGGTTAGTAGCATGATTGACTATAAAATGCCAAAGCTCTAACTTTGCAAGAGCTAGGTTCTCAACACTGGAAAAATCTTTCTGTTCATATATTCACGGTCCTACATGTACCCTTCTAAAAGTAAATAATTACTATCACCTTCTTTATTCAACAGTAGACAATCTGTTGCCCTTACTATGTCTGTTATCCATTTAAAAAAATCCAAGCATTTCAGATAATAAATAACCAGTACTGAAAACAGAATATATGCAAGACTGAAAAGGACTTGTATCAGAATCGTCAGTTGCAAATATCAGGCAGGATTGAATAAAATTTGTTTTGTATCTGAAATGAAAATACTTGCTTGGCAGAAGACTTACACTGTTCAGCACCTTACTGCATTGCTCAATCCTTCCCTCTGAACTGCATCACGAACTGGAAAACCTGTTAAACTGCAACACCATGAGATGTGGCTGCCATAGATAATTGCAACCCTGTGGGTGAAAGTGAACTGACAGCATGCTGTGTCTGCTATCGTCCCACAATGATGATTAACACAGAGGAACCCAACCAAAGCCCCCTCAAAACGTCTTTAGCCACACACAAATAAAATCGCATTAAACTATTCAATAGACCTGTGGCTCTAGAAACTTCTATGAAATGAATTATGAAAGAATTGTCTTGATTTTATGCAGAGCATGGAGTGACTTCAGCTAAACAACATTCATTCTCTCAAGTCTTTCAGTTCTAAGTCTGCAAAGCAGTGGCTGTTCTCTTTACTGGTGGTGTCTCAAGAACAGTAAAAGTTCTGCCAGTTAATTCAGCCTCTTCCCTAATAAGCAGTTGGTGACTACCATGGACAAAATTCCCTGGAATTTACTTGACGTGTTCCAGTTGTTTACTGCAGGTATATTTCATCACTCCTATGTAACTATAATTGTATTTCATTTTTGTAGCCTGGATATTCTTTTTATTAAAGGGTATGCTTAGAAGCAGACTGTGGTATTTGTATAGTTTTGAAAAGTAACATAATTTTGTCACATCTTCTGAGAATGTCACTTTTCTAGGTGCAGGTAAGACAACAAAGGAATAAATCTTTAATCAGGAATGAGTGAGAAGATTTGCCTAAGAGTTAACAAAATTTTCCATTATTTGTAATTTTAAAATGATAATGCAGTGAGGTAGGATATTAGCAATCTGGTTTGTGAAACATTAATATCCCTTAATGGAATGGTGAGAACAGGCTGCTTGTTTAATCTTGCTTCGATTTCCAGCCTTGCCACTGACTTGTTCAACAAAGGACAAACTCTCACCATCTTCGTTTCTCAGTTTTTAAGAGAGACAATGCTCTTCACCTTCACATAGGATCTGAAGGGCTGACGAGTTACTGGAAAGGCTGTCTAGGTCATTGAAAATGCCTTCAGTATCAAAGCAATGCCATTAATGTAATTTCTGATTCTACACAGCAGTGCTCTCTCTATTGAAAGTTTTGTTACATTGCCCTGTCAATTGGTCCTCAATGCTGACCTAAAGGAACCAGTAGCCGAGATGGCAGTTCAGACCCTACGCATATTTGATCATTGGTCTCTTCAGAGAGACAGCTAACAAGAATTGGATTTGACATAGTGCTATCATGATTGCAGCTTGTGTTAACTGAACACCTGTCCATTAGAAATTGGAACGTGATTGCAAAATCACGTACACACAAACTGCCAGCCATTCAGTTCAATAGTTACAGCTTCCCACCAAACTGAGAGTAATTAGAACAAGCAAATGGCTTTTGAAACTGAACTGTTCCCCACTGCCTTTATATTACCAGGTTTTTCTATATCTTATGAGGAATTTGTTTCAATTTGAGGTCAATAAAATTAGTATTTTGTTTTTTTTTTTTTAAGGCTGCATTAGAAATTTGGGATGGTACCTTAATAATATATTACCTGGCCTCCTGTTTAACTTTAAAAACACCAGGTGATGAACATATCAGAAAAGGTTCAGTCAGGATGATTGCATTTTATTTTGTATGGGTTTTGAGCATTCTTAAGAGCATTGAAAGTGCACTCCTTTGCAGGGCAGCAATAGAAATTATACAACAGGAAAGACAACATGCTCTAAGGTACATCCAAGCCTGCCTTATTTCCTCCCATTATTCTTTCCTTCCCTTGGGCAAAAAAGTCTGCATGTGATAGGAAACACAATCTTTACAGATTTCAGTATATCAAATGAAGAAGGAATTAGATCCATTAAATGTACGGGAGTAGTGCAGTATGTGTAGCTGCAATTTCCTGGAAGCCTTTCCTTATTGCATTTATTTGTAAACATCAGCTTTGCTTAATTAACATACGATTCCCACAAAGCAACATAAAAAAGAGACTGTACTTGGCCATGAACATAGTTCATAAAGAAAGGTATTAAGTAATGAGGTGAAGAAAGCAAGAGGATTCATTAACATCTCTCAGACAGACCAGATGCATTCACCCTAACTACTGAGTATGTGTATCTGTACTGTCTTCACTTTTGCAGATCAAGCTTTTGTGAGTGTCAGGGGACACTTGGGTTTTTGCCTTCAGTTGTGCAGGTACCTAACTAGATGCAAAGATAAAGCACACTTTAACATCTGCCTGCCAGTGGAGGTACCCAAATCAGAACTTAGACTCCATACAAGAGGTACAAAGAATGCTCATGCACTGCGTACATTTATAGCAATATATAGATAAATGCTGGCCATCTCTAGCAGTTTTTGTATTCACTTCTTCCCTATGAATCCGCATTCATTTTCTTACTTTTCTTAAAGTGAAGGTGATTCATCTGAACTCTATGTTTCTACATCCCTGCTCCACGTAGCAAATACTGCAAAACTTCCCTTCAGTAACAGGCTAGAAAAAATATCTTGAATACTAGACCCTAAGGATTTAATGAGCTTAAAGTTTTCGATAAAGCAGGTGCAATGCTTTGTGCATTAGTTGGAAATAGAATAAAAACATTCACTTACATTTTGAACTTAAGAGACAAGTTTCCAATTTGGGGCATTTTTTTCCATTTTTATGTTTTTCTAGTATGACCATAACCACAGCCAAAATGTGACAGGCAGAATTCCAGATATTTTACAATACAAGTCTGAAAAAAAGCTGAGTATGATTAGAATGCCGTGTACAATTCAAATCTTTTTAGCATGTGGATGCCAGGAAACAACTTTAGAAGTGAGTGATGACAGGGGAAAGTAGCTTTTTCCTCTTCTTTCCAAACTGTCATTGACTAAAAAGTGGAAGATGAAACCATTTCTTTTAAACTTTATTTTATATAACAAAGTCTTATGCATATTTCTCTTTTACATAAAATGCAGCACATCCATGACCAGTCATCATGCAGAAACATACTCTCCTGATGTCCTTCACTGTGAAGGTACTAACTACAGTAAAAAGATTCAGCTGCACATGAAAAAAGTGTGCATGAATCCATGAAGGGTGCCTGTGTACCCTGTTGGTCCGTGCTCTTTCAGAAGATTGACTTGAATTCCCAGGTCCAGATATCTGGGGAAAAAAAGGATTGATAGCACAAGTGGTGCACAAAAGTTGATAGTGGGTTAGCAGCTAAACTATGCTCCAGAAGAGAAGGTGACTGAAGATACAAAAGAGCTGAAAGAGTTACTGAGAAATCTACAGAAATGTATTTTTCTCTCACCCAACCAGTTCAGACAGATTCCATCACTACTTCCGTGACCCAGTACTGACTTCAAAATTTGCCTCTAAGTATCTGTCAGGGAGGTGGACACGTACCCCTGTGGCAATACAGTTTCTGCTGAAGTCTGTGCAGGTTCTGGCTGAAAGCAAATACATGACCAAGTCTTAGCTGAGAAGTCTGAACAGTCCCATGGAACAGCACCAGGCACTTAAGCCAGGAAATCCTAAACCCAGCCAATATTTTTCCTCAACAGCTTTAGATAATGAAGTAGGAACTAATTCAGGGAAATCCTATGACCTATATTATGCAGGAGGCCAGACTAAACAGACTTACCAGTCCCTTATGGCTTTAAAATCTATTGACTCAGGAGGACTGAGTCTCTGAATCTGCAACTGATTCACTGTACAACTCACTGTACAACTGTACATCACCTTTTCTTTTCTGTTTCTCCACTTGAAAACGTGTATTTACTTCCTGATTCTATTTTACAAAGATACAGTAAAGAATAAGTAATCAATGACTGTATATTGCTCTAAACTTGTGAAAGATTTTAAGTGCTTAGTGACACTACTGCATTTTCAAAAGATGTCTCAATGTATGGTAAGATTTTGTTCTCATTCACAACTGCTAAATGAAAGTAACCAAGTACAGTAGTATGAGATGTCTTAAAGAGAAAACAAATCAGATGAAAACCACCTGCCAGATCTATCCCTGAATTTCCTGGGGCTTATCCATATAAGTAATACTAAAACCTTTACATGAAAATTCCTATTTTATTAAAAATATAATCTCATGGACTTTCTATAAAAAAAGATTGTTATGCATAATGGTGCTTTCAGAGTTATTCCAGTAATCCTGGAGCACAGTACTTTTCAAAAACTGCTTTGCATGTGACAAAATAGTCTAACAAGAAAAAATTCCATAGAAAAAACCACACCATGTTTGCCTGTAGCAAATGGCATTATCTTCAAATTACTAAATGTCCTAGTGTTTGTTTGTTTTGAAACACAAATTGACTGAAAGAAATAGTCACTGACCTGGTCATTGAACTAGGACAACGTTATAAATATTAATTCAGGTCTCACGATAAATTTTAAGCATTCCACAGACCATTATGAATGAAGGCACATATGTGAATACTTGTAAAGAAACTGAGGATGCAATGAAACACACATAATTTGTTCTACCAGCAATAATATGCCAATAACCTACAGGAAAAAAAATGAAATCTAACCTTAACTTTTCCACTTTTTACCAACTGTAATTGTACCTTCTCCCTGCAGTAGGAAACGTGTTAGTAAGGAAACTCAATGGGACAGGCCTTCAACTAGTATACAAGTTAGCACTGAAACAGACACAGCTATGCTAATTTTTACCACCTAAAGTTTCACCAATAGATGAGTGCAATTGCTGTGTTCTGTATGCGTAAGCCCTCTAGACAGTGGAAATATAGGAAAGATGGCCTCCAGCACCAGCAACATTTCAGAACTAGCAGTCCTTGTGACCAGCTGACCCACAGCTGAACAAAAAGAAACTTTCTTATATTCCCTGGTCCTCACAGCGGCCACTGTGTTAATAGATCCTTTCTGCCTGTGTCCCTCCATAACCAGGTAGAGAAAGCATAAAACCAGAAACTGCAGAAAACATCACAAAAATCATAGGGCAAATTTTATAAATTAAGGATAGCAATGTCAAAGGACCGTTCAGTTCATTCTGAGCTCTCAGAATGAACACAGGAAAACTTAGAAAACTGAATAGCCACTACTTGGACCTCTCGCAAATGAAGGCTGTAATTTCTCCTGGATTACCAGCTTCAGGTTCTTACTCTAGCAAGTAAATAGACCATAAAGGTCTTATCACAAATGGTTCAAACTCCACGTTCAAGCAGGTTAGGATTTTAGCCTTTGCTCCTAGAAAAATTGTTTCAGAATATCTTTCCACTTAAGGTCCTAAGTTCCTAAATTTTCTTGTTCCCAGACAAGAAGGCTTACAGACAGTGTAAAACAATTGTTGCCCACCAACAATATTCTTTAAGTCAATATTCTCTCAATGGAAACTCTCCTACAAATATCACTACAGAGAACAGACTATGATTCCATAATAAAGTTTACTTCAGGAAAAAAAAAAAACAGGAAAAAAAGAAAACAACCCCAGGGATTAAAAAAGGGGAAGGAGGATATATTTGTCTACATGGACATTATTATATAGGTGCATACACTATTCAGGTAAGCTTATTAAAACTTCTACCATTAATACCAGTGTCATGCATCCCAACACGTCATACAGTTTTGTTGTACTGAAAGGCAGTGTTCTGCAAGTGGATAGGAGTTACAAATAAATAAAAAGTGCCTACAGCTAAGCGTATGGTTTAAATATTTCAGCACTAGAGCTAAATATAAAGGATCTAATCAGTGTAAGACTCTTTTAACAAAAACGCTTTCAACAGGAAAAAATGCAGCAGTAAAACACACAGACCTTATTGCTGTAGTATGCTGCAGAATCTAAGGTATGACAATAAATATATTAAGGGGAGGTAGATTTTATTAATATTAGCAACAAATTTCAGTTTTTTACCAATAATAACCCTAAAGCAAAGCTCTTAAGTTTACTTCATAGCTGTTGTTATTTTTCAAATCTCTTTTCATCATTTATACTCTGATTTTTTTTTCCCTTTTAACTCAGTGTTGTGATGGAATCAATACAAATCTGCTCTTAACATATCTGTCTCTGACCTGTGTTTGTTTTAAGCTGTATCATTCATAATGGTGATCGATGGGTAATGCTATTCCTCTTTCTCCACAAAAAGCACAGAGCATAAAAAGTGCATATATTTTATGCCCAAGGTCAGGAGAAAATTAATGGATAAGAGCTAGATAAAATGGAGTTCAAGCTGAATGGGCTGAGTGCTCTCTACAGGGTACAGCCAAGGCAGGCAGTACAAAGCCCATTATACTCAAATGCTCTTGAAGCATTTCAGAAGTGAAATTGTTTCCACAGGCTAATGCATAAAAGTATGAAGCTTTAACTTTTCTGTTTCACAGATAGCCTACAGATATTGGGCAAGTGTTCCTATTCAGGATTTTATTTAGCATATTCCATTTATCAATCTTTACCTTAAGCCATAAACCCATTTGGTGTTTATGACTAAAGTTGTACAAGCTACGTTTATTTGTCATTAGTGAACTTTACTTCACAGACTTCCTTGTTCATTCTCTCACTAGTTCCCTGTCAAGATAACAAGGGAACAGCAGAGCCTTTAAAAGACAACCACATGAGCAAAAGCATGAAATTAAAAAAATTAAATAGCGGAATGATTCTGTAAATATGTAACTTCTCACTTGCTGTAAAATATGGCTTAACAATTAAGAAATAATAACATAAATATTTTTTCCACAAATATAAAGTAAAACTCAATTTCAACTAGAAGACCACAGGAATGGTAGAAGGAATGACACAAATAAAACTCTGTTATATTACACTTAGCTTCCTAATATTTTCCTTCTTTACCCTGGTGAATCTTTCTATGAAAGCCCTCCCGTAGGTCAAGATTCTTGCCCCAGTATGTGAAGAGCAAACTGCAAACAGAATATGCAATTCACTTGAATAAGGAGTGTGAGAAGCTGCCGAGTAGAGACACATGATAGAGGTTCTCCAAAACCTAATTTAGTTGTTGAAGAAATACAGTAGTTGTGTCATATGAGTTTATTAGAAATACTGTCCTGGGGTTGTATCTGAACATGTTTCGGTGTTCATGGCCTTCTAATAATCTAAGGTCAAGAGAAAACAAAACCAAGAGCAGCTGAGCATAGATTACAGTGAAAATATCCCTACTGACCACATTATCATTTTTATCTCTTAATAATGTCTTGGACGAAGAACAAGGTGAAAATCCAGCACTGAGCACCAGATTACATAACAGATAAATTTGGAAAGAAGTTGAATTAGAATACAGCACTATTTTCTCATACCCTGTATCAGTAGTCCTGTTGCTGCTGGTACTCTGCTGAAAGCAACTTAGCTTCTGGTGCAAAGATAGGGATAGGAGGATATAACTTACGTATGTAACTGTATGCCTTGCTATTCACTTTCAAAAAAACACATATGGTATTGCTGAAATAAAACTAGGGGAAAAAAAAATCCAGACCAATATTGGAAAACCAGGCTAAGGTAGTCTTCCCTATTTAAAACAAACAAAACAAAACAGAACAAAACAAACCCCCCCAAAAAAACCAAACAAACAAACAAACAAACAAAAAAAAAAGAAAAATAAAAAAAGAAAGAAACTACAAGGAATATCCCAAACCTAAAATCTGAGATAAACAAGAAGCACAAACAAATTCAACCAAAGTACTTGAAGTGCCAAAATCATAATCAAAAGCCAAAAAAACCCAAAAAACCAAAGCAAACAAACAGACAAATTCTCTAAGTCTGGAGAGATTGCACTGTGAGGCATGCATTTCAAATTCCCAGTATTATGGCACTTGACCCTAATATTTTAGCAGGAAAATTCTCCAAAACACTCACATGACTTCATAAATGCTACAAAATGCCTTCATCACTACTATATCCGACTGCCCACCTCCAATGTGCAAATAACACATTTATGCACTTGGTGGTGGGTTATCCAAATGCCATTACTGTATCCAGGCAGAGATGGTTTTATTCTGCTGCAGTGCAGGCTTAAATTTACCAGATTCAGACATATATTCATGAACGTTTCTTAATTTCATTTTTATGGCAAAATATAATTACATGCCAATGTTTTTATCGGTTTTTGGTCTGTGCTTTGGCTACTTGCTAAGGCAATCTACAGGACAAAAAGAAAAATGCTAATGATTTACCTGAACCCTAGTATTGCAATTCTTGGTTATTTATGAATTTCTTAAGAATAAGAAATGCGAAGGTCAAAACAGGATGATACACTCATGTTTCTCTCTGATGCAAATTGGTCTAACAGTGCATCTAAGTAATCTGTGTTACTGTTTTTTAAATAAAACATTTCCAGAAGGCCTCTAAATAATGTAAACTAATTGGATTGGGATTAGCTTCTAAACTATAATCAGCTGTGACTTCTTTATGTTACAAGGCTATTATTTTGCTACATTTTATTTATGCCAAGCATGTAATGGTAATTGTTTATCGCTGTGATTAAATCCCAATGAGGAAAAATAAAACATTGTATTAGTTGACTTTGGTATTTCCGTTACTCAAAATAATTTTAATCATTGTAATTCTTTAATCTTTAAGGATGAAATTTTTCTAATAAATAATGTAATAACAGTGTTGAGGTATTGTTCATAAAGCTATAGTATCATGTTGCACTCTTCATTGCATAATGATGACCTTCTTAAACAAAAACAAGAGCCTTGAGGCAACATGTTAGGTCAAATTTAACTTTCCCGGAGTAAGAAGCTTTCTCCAAATCCTACGGATATCACTCACTGAGAGTAAACTTCATTAAATCTATTCTGGGTTCCATTTTTCACGTGTCAACTCACTTTCACCAGAGAGGTATGCAACCTCTGTGGCCAGATTATAAAACAGTCATAAGGCAACCATTTCTACAATATACAAAGAAACCAAAGAGCTCATACAAAAAATTAGAAATAATACAAACTCCACTTTTTGGTGCAGGTAAGAAAGTCAGGCAGCTCTGGAGGGGTCTGACTACAATCTTCAGTGCTGCTCTTCCTGCAGACAACTAATGATGAAATGTGTTCAAAATGCTTTCTGAAAACTGTAATTTAGGCTGACAGAATTTAAATGCACCCAAAGCAAGTCAATACATCCTAATTTCACAAAAGAATGTCATTAACAAGAACTGTATAATTCTTGACACTATTTTTTTTTTATTTTTTAGATAATCATAGAATCATAGAATGGTTTAGGTTGGAAGGGACCTTGAAGATCATCGAGTTCCAACCCCCCTGCCACAGGCAGGGACACCTCTCACTAGACCAGGTTGCCCAAGGCCACGTCCAGCCTGGCCTTGAACACCTCCAGGGATGGGGCTTCAACAACCTCTCTGGGCAAACTGTTCCAGTGCCTTACCACCCTTAAAGTGAAAAACTTCTTCCTAATGTTTAATCTAAACCTGACCTCTTCCAGCTTAAAGCCATTCCCCCTCGTCCTATCACTACATGCCCTAGTAAAAAGTCCTTCCCCAGCTCTCCTGTAGGCCCCCTTTAGGTACTGGAAGGCCGCAATAAGATCTCCCCGGAGCCTTCTCTTCTCCAGGCTGAACAGCCCCAACTCTCTCAGCCTCTCCTCATAGGAGAGGTGCTCCAGCCCTCTGATCATCCTCGTGGCTCTCCTCTGGACACACTCCAGCAGGTCCATGTCCTTCTTATGTTGGGGGCTCCAGAGCTGGATGCAGTACTCCAGGAGGGGTCTCATGAGAGCGGAGTAGAGAGCATTATATTCTATTATCTTTTTGTTGGTTTTTTTCCCAATAAGAAAAGGTATTTTCCTTGGCCAGGAACTTTGTAATTACATTATTACTGTAAGGGTTCATGGCAACATTTTCATTAGGTTCTTCCCTCTTATTCTTTCACGAAAACCAGTTATCCTTTCCACTCCAGGCTTTGATTGACCGCACCCCCAACAGCTGTTAAAGCCAATTAATTCCACAGATCTTCCTGCACCAATTGAATTCAGCAGTTCTCTGCTGTAGTAGATGTAAATGAGGGAGACAAGCTGGAAGTGGAAATATCATGTATACAGAGTTTCAGATGCAAGAAATATCTTATTCGAATAAATAAATTTTTACACTTTTTAGCAATCTGTCCAATTATGACTTAACCCTCTTGTCTGAACTGACCAATCATGATTAAAGTAACAGTAAGAGGTCAAATGGACTCACAGTATTTCTAAGCTCTTTTCTATTATTCATGAACCATCTTAACTTCTTTTGCTGCAGGTAGCAAACAACACAGAAAGATCTCTGACCTTGACTCAAACAAGATGACATTTCAGTACTGTATGTTTGTATTAGGCACTTTTCACTTATGCTATAGAGAAGACATATTTCCCCTGCAGCTACAGTACACTGATGACCTATGGTTTGTTCATCAAAAGGCTATTATAATTGACTCTTAATATATCAAACTCTTTCATGCAGGCAGATCCACTTATACACAGATTGATTCCTACTTTCAAAACCCATACACTCTAATTTTTAAATACCAAAGATTATCTTTTCCCCATGTAGAGAAGACAGAGTGATAAAGCAATAACAGCAGAAAAGTAAAAGCATTCTGACTAGCATCACTTTGACAAAATTTCTTCCAGAAATGTTACAGGAGGCCTCTGTAGTGGGTGTGTTAACAAATTGAAGGAAATAACTGTGTTGGTACGGCAAACAGAGCAACTGCGTAGTTACTGGGGAGTTGCCTGTGTCAGCCACCCTGCTAGAGGTTAACTCCCCGTAACAAACAACAGGGATAACAAACATTATCAACCTGCTATTCCAACACAACCAACTTTCTTCTATGCACTACAATGTCAGAATAAGGTGAGACCCTGACTGCTTATCACCTTTGACCCCTTCCTTAGTGACTTTATTTCTGTAGATTTGTTCTTACTATTGCATGTGAACTGAGCTGTTGAAACCCAGTTTTGTCCTCAGAGGGAGAAGCTACAAATGATTGATCATTAACCGTAAAACCAGTTTTCTAAAGTAAATGGGAATAAGTAGTCAACAATGCCCTTACCACAGAAAAAAAAAAAAGGCCATGATTCATGAAGCTTTAAAGAAATATGAAATAATTGCAATTGTATAAATCCTAACAATAAAATATCAATTAAAAAAAGTCCAATTCAACTTTTCATTCTTGGCTAACACTAAAGTGAAGGCAGTAATACTGGCATAAACTATTCCTGAATTTACATCCCATAAATTTATTTCCGAGCTCTGTTTCCTAACTTAACCTGTTTTCTTGATGTAGGAAACCATACTAAAATACAGAAAACCAACAAAGAAGACAAACCCTGAAACCTGACATATACAGAATCACCAAAGGAGAAGGTGGGCAGAGATTCAATTAGGTAAAGGAGACATTATTTCCTTAATGGTGTGTACAACTGCCAAATTCTATGCACAATATAAGAAACTTAATTCCCATTGTAAGGTGGTAACACTTCAAGGAGACCAGCCTCCCCTTTCACAGGTCTAAAAGCTTTCAGAATTCTGTGACATGTAAAATTTAATTTTCATTTAAACACAGTCCCAAGCTTTGGGAATTCTCTCAATCCATGTAAAATTCAATCTTCAGTTAAGAAAAATTGTTTTCTAGCTTATGAAGATACAAAGAAATATTTGCAGATGTGACCTCAATGTAATATAGTTCTTACAAAGTACCAAAAACATAAAACCCACCCATTAAAATGTTTGGGTTTAAATTTCACAGTTTTCAAGAAAAGCTCAACTTTTTTTGAGACTCTGATTGAATCAGATTTTCAGTATTGACTCTGTATTGTATGGAAAATCAAGGTGTAAAAAGTTTCTAAGTCCAAAGAACCTGACATTTTAATTAATAAACACAAGGGTCATAAATAGACAGACAGGCACAGACTGAAAGAGGTCTGAAGTAGACACAGAGTTGTCTCACTGTGGGAACTTTAATACTATACTGAAAAAAAAGCAGATGAATTTCATGAAAGTCAGCAAGGCTAGTCCCAGTCATTTAACCCTCTAATTTAGTCTCTGGTAACCTGTTGTCTTTCATTTATCCGGAAAGCTTCATGAGCCATTTTTTAAGCATCTACTGCTGAATATCAACTGCTAATAAAGTAGTACTTTTATTCAATTATGGGTAACTGAGAAAATCTCCTAAAGTGGTTCTATTTCTCTGTACGCTTTTTAACATTTCTTATTAATACATTTGATGAAAAAAATCATTTAAATCTGAAATAGTACCTTGGCAAGAAGGCACAGACAAGACATGCCCTATGCTACAGCAGCTCAGTGCTTATAGCAATTTTTTCAGAGGACTCTGTTCATAGCTTTCATACACACTACAGCAAGGTATATACAGTGCCAAAAATCTGCCTACAGTTCAAAGTCTGTAAAAATTGTACTACTTTTGAAAAAGTCAGTCCAAAAATTATAGCCTGCTAAACAAGAATTGTTTCCCTGCTTGGATTATGGTATTTATTTCCTCCTCGCACATCATCTACAATAAAAATAACACACACTTGGAGATGGTCTAGTGGAAGGTGTCCCTGCCCATGGCAGGGGGGTTGGAACCAGATGATGTTTAAGGTCCCTTCCAACCCACACCATTCTGTGATTCTATGGCTTCTGGTCTCAGTATTTGTTTTAACTGGTGTACTTCTGTTAACTTGAAGAACTTACTCCCGATTTACCATCCAAACTCCAACACAAACGAGGCTTACACTATCAAGGAGAATTTAAAAGGCACACACTGACCCATGTAACTCGTTCCCTGTTGTGGCAGGTTGGCCGTGGCAAACAGCCAAACTCCTGCCCAGCCACTCGCTCCCTCGTGCCCCTTCCTCAGCACTGGGGACGCGGGGAGAAAACAGGCTGAAAGAGCTGGGTGAAGGTAAAGGCAGGGAGATTGCTTACTAACTACTTTAGTGGGCAAGGCAGGCTCAATGTAATTTACTGCTAATTGAAATAGATCTGCATAGTGAGAAACAAACACAAAGACCAGAATGCCACCTTTCCTCCTCTCCACGCCGGTGGCAGTGTGGGTGTCTGCTCTGCCACAGAGCACCTCCCCCCCTCCTCCTCCTCCTCTACCCTTGCTGTTCCCTGTGTTGTTTCCCACTCTGTTTGTGTTCCCTCCTCCCTCTGCCTGTCTGGTATTTTTGTCCTTTCTTAAGATACGTTTTCGCGAGAGGCGCCACCAGCTTCACTGGCGGGCTCAGCTGTGTCCTGCGGAGGGTCTGTCGCCGAGCCGGCTGGAACCGGCTGGAACCAGCTGTGCCTGGCACAGAAGCCAGGTCTGCAGCCGCCCTGCTGCCAGAAACTTACCAGCTACACCCAAAAACGCTTCTAGATTTATATTGTAGTTTAACTTCCAATTCAACAAGACTGACCTGAATTATGAGATCCAGAATTTAGCAAATTTTGTCACAGCAGCAAAAAATGGGGAAACAGGGTTTTCTTGCATCAGCATTTGTGCCATCACTTGTGATACGGTTTTCAGTTTGTCGCAGGTGGTCATGAGAAATCTCAGCATTTGGTCCATCTTTCAAACAACACGAGTTTAGAAGCACATGGCTGCCAGTCACACCCTGATACTGTAGATTTTCATGCAGTTTAAACAAGAGCTATATTTTGCAGCTTTGTAATTTGAACTATGTGAAATAAATATTCTGGTATGCAAGCCATCACATTTATGCACTACGTCTCAAATTTGTATTTTCATAACATATGAATTGTGCATACACCAACACTGTATTTTCCCTTTGTCCCATTAATAAATAGAATTTCACTTAATATCTCTAAAATGTTTGTAACAAACACAAATTAGGTTTAATTTAAGGCTCTTTCAAGTTAATCCAAGGGCTGCATATACTGGGAGACGAAAAAAGAAAAAAATCCTTAAAAAGAACTGTTGCAAATATATAACAGGGTTTTGTTTTTATTGATGCGCATTAGCAAAGGCAACAAAAATAAAGGCATTATATGGTATATTTTAAATGATTTAGAAAACTAGTAATATTTTTAATGAAAAACACTGGCTGGATTACCACCAGTTAAAAAATAAGCAAGTAAGCTAGCAATGCAGTATGTAACATTCAGTTATGCCTCATCAATTTGATTTAAAGTAATGTTAAAATGAAAACTACAAAATCTCAAGGCCAGTATAAAAGCTCATTTTTATAAAGTTTCTGGAGATAAAGCACACGTCAAAAGCACTTGCTTCAAAATCTGGTATGAAAGAGATGCAATAATAAGAATTCAACATTTTTGGCTTAACATCTGAATCTACAAAATACATACATGTGGTTTTTCATTTAATAATATGAGTAATCCCATCCCAGTTCAGCTCAGATACATACGTACATGCTCAGCTGAATGGGCAAGGGATCAACCACGTGAGGCATTTTGTTGAAAAAGGCTCTACTTACAAGTATTACAGCATTAAGTGTGGCGAGAAAAATGGGAGCAAATCAAACTTCTCTCCATGTAACCTCTGAAACAGCTTTTGCAAAGCACTTGAAAGGAGATAGCTAACTACCATAAACCACACATAGCTCCAAACAAGCCTGGTGAGCTACGCACGGGCCACACCTGGTCTATCGTTTCTTCTGCTGACAGCCACTGTATACGCAGCAGCAGTGTCAAGGGCACTGTCCTGTCCTGACCAAATGGCTGCCACGCTCACCAGCCCTGTCTGAGGCTGTCCCTCAGGCGTGTGAACCACACCACTCAGCTTGGTGTCATCTGCAAACTTGCTGAGGGTGTGCTTGATCCCACTGTCTATGTCATTGATGAAGATACTAAACAGTACTGGTCCCAATACAGACCCCCGTGGGACACAACTTGTCACTGATCTCCATTCCTTGTTTGGTTTGCCACACTGGGACATGTATCTGACAAAGGGACTTGGTCTTCCTGATGGTCACGGGCAAGTATATTACACAGTTTCTTCTACACAGAGAGGAATCAATAAGGCCTTACATGATTTGTGACAGGGGATTTTAGCTATACATTATTTAATAAAAGTGACACCTGTAAGTAAAGGCATTTTCAGTAGTCCTCATGCTGAAATTGATACAATGCATACAAAATAAATACATTCATTTAGAGGCAGAATAAAATGAAAGGAGTGTAATGCTGTAGCCCAGTGATGTTGATATGGTACTGCTAGCAAGAGGCTTCAAATTGGGTTTGCAAGGCCTCGGCACTGAGGCTTGTCAGACTTGCTCTGCCGGAACATGCCTGCAGCATCGTTTTTACTTGTTTTAGCTGTGACAGCAATTTTTCTTCTGACAGGTGGCTATCACTAATTTCATAGATAATACCAAATTGGTAAAACCAATAATTTGGTTTACTTTTGCTTACCTTTGAATGTTACAGCTGTAGTTTTTATACAAAGTCATAACAAGAGGTTACTTTGTGCAGAATGGGGTATTTATGACTCTAACGCAATGGTATACACAGAGAAATGCAGGCTTGGTATGACAGCAGAGGCTTTGACAAGTGGAGACATGGTGCAGAGGAGCACAGATATGGGACTGTTGAAAAAGTGGCTGAGCCTGGCACTGCAGACCCCACAATGCTCCGGTGCTCAGTTAAAGAACTGCAGGTAAAAAAGCGAAAAGGCAAATAGCATCTGCCATACGTAAAAAGCATGGTATATAATAAAATCAGATGTAACATGAACTTGCAGACTGGTGAAGAAACAGCAAGGTGTTAAAGCGTGCTAGCAAACATATAAGAGAGACCTCAGGGGGAGAGGAGGAAGGAAGAGGGAGGAAGAAGGATCAACATCAACATCGCATTTATCAGACTTGGGATGATGAGAACTTGCTGTACAGCCTGTGCTGCCATACTGAAGCCATCGAGCTTAAGACTCCAGGGGCGCACTGGCAATATGAGCACAACACCAGAAAAAGAGAGGAATACTGGGAAGTGTTTGTGTAACAAATTTAACTGTATGATTGTTTTTTAAATTTCTTTTGTATACTAGTATTCTTGTATTTTTTTTCATTCTGTTCTGTAATAGCTAATTTTGGACTAATAATATTTGTTTGATTATACTGTTATGATTTAAATTATACTAACAGTAAATTCTTGTCTTTACGTATAATATCCCTTTCACACATAAGATCCTGACCCTTCTCTTCAAAGAACATTAGTCTACAGATAAAGTAGAGAATGGTGACATAGGAAAACATTAATAGAATCCATTTGAACCTAAAATAATCATATTTTACAAATCTTCGTAAACATTTGTGTGAGAAAAAGCAAATTCACGAAAAGAACGTACATAGTGGTCCAAACATGCTCCTGGATTGCCTGAGAGCCAAAGGTCATGGTAAGACATTAATAAATGTTTGTATATTTTATTAACTTTAGCACTTCTTTTTCTATTAAATATGCAGAAACGTTGTTAATAATATAAAAACCTGAAACACTCAGTAATGCATTTTCCATGCTTTTCATGTTCTTCACTCTGTTATTTTTGACTTGTAAGTAAAGTTAATAACATCTATAAATATAATGCTCCTTTAATGCAGCCTCTGAAAGAATCTCATTATGATGAACTCCCTAGAGAGAAAACTTGTATCTTAACAGGAGGAGTTACTCACATCCCTTCACTGGGGCAGAAGTGTTCAAAGTACAGCTCAGAAATACAATAAAACCCCTGTACTTTTCAAATCAAGTTGCAAACCAAGTGAAAAAAATAAATAGGAGAAATCTATACCATAACACAGTAACTCAACAGCAACTCAAATCAAGAAAGAACCTCCTCACTGGTTACAGCTGCTTCTGCAGTCTATAAAAACACACTTTATAGTGAGCAATCTCATTGTTTCTAAATATGCTACACCACCATCTTAGCCCAAATATAACTTGACACCTGTGACGTAACCGACACATACTACAGAATATCAAAGAATGCATTGTGCAAAGTTATCTTCATCTTAAAGCATGCATTTTACTAGCATATTCAGATTTCATCTGTAACAGGATAAGATTTCATGTTGAAAAAAATAACCAAATAACCACCTCACCTTTAACCAGCAGAGCTGCTTCCAGGATATTATATATGATGGAGAAAACTAGATCTTCAAAACAGGAGAAAGGTAACAGCAGAAAACTATTTTTATATGCTTGCAGTAAGCAGTTCTTTAGGAGAAGCTTTTTTTTATTAGCATGAATGGTATCTATATGAAAATACATACAGCCAAAAAGCAGCTATTCAATATGCTGCTTCCCGTCTGTAAAAGTCCTCAGGTGGCTTTTAAATTTAGAGTTTATTCCTGCTTCATAGCATGACCCATATGGCCACACATCTCTCAGAAATATATATGATGTTTCTATGTGTAGAACTCTTGTCTAAGCAACTCCACCCCTCTCATTCCCTTCAGGATTACAAGTTACTTGATTATGCTGGTCCTTTTTCACAGGTACTAATGCCATAGAAATGTCATCTCATCTTCTCTCTTCCTCCTGCACCTATAGGGTAGCTTTTTGCCTCAAAATTTCTAGATAAATTTAGAGAAATGCTGTAATTTCTCTGTGACCCTTGAATCTCTTTTTTTTTTTTTTTTTTAGGAATAATCCTATAATATAAAAGAACCAGACTGCCAAAGAGTACTCAGAGTAACAGATGTGGATATGAGACCGTATGTACAGAGTTACACCTATCATGGAACAATTACTAGCCCTGTGTGAAAAAGTGCTAGACAACAAGGGTTTTACTTCTATGAATAAAATTTCTAATTCATTATGAGATAAAGCAGCGGTCAAAATTTTAAACTAGCCTGACTTTGTGCAGTGTTGAGACAGTTGTTGTGAAAAAGATTATATAAAAAACTTTTTTTAAATATTTTAGGCTTTTACACCTTTTTTTGTCCTTTGAAGAATAAGGATGAAAAGTTTAGCTGTAAAATAGAGATATGCTTAGTAATATTCTACTGTTTGCTTATGATTAAAAACAGAGGATTACACTCTCTCAAGCACTTCCATAAAAGGCTTTCACTCCTAAGTCTAGTAATATATAAGACTTAGGCTTACTGCACAGCTCAAATATTTTTTGAATACATTAAATGAGATATTTTTAAGCACAAAACTCTCCAGACTTTTAGTTCTGCTCTATTGAATCCTCATGTAAAGATTAGTATTAAACGAGAAAAAAAAATTTATCTAGTCCTGACTGACATGTTAGTAGTCTGTTTGTTGATGATCACATCACTGACTTCAGTGGTTACTGGTTAAGACTTTCCAGTTTGGTTTTAATCGGCTGACAAAAAACCTTCAAAATCACAGTATCCGACACTTTTATTAACAATACTGATGCTTTCTCATGCCTCTCTTACAGTTACATTCACAAGGCTGCAGAATCTTCTTCTTTGTTGCATGTATGTGCATATTTTTAAAGAAACAACATTATGGAACATGAAATGAAGATATAACCAACAAGTTGTGTATAAGACTACCTTGGATTACACAGAGGAAGAACCAGAGACAGATGTTGCTGGATTGTAGCAACAAGGATTTTCCTAAAATTTAACTAGCATTAAAATTGTAAACCTAACTTGGAAAATGGAACAAGGTATTTAAACTCAAAATCTTATTTCACAAGGGTCTTTTTCAGTACTGCCACTGAATATGGCATAATTTACACTTCTCCCAGTCACATTCTTACCTGCATACATTTGTTTCCTAAGTATTTTATGTTGCTCACATATTTATTGAAACTTTCCTTATCTGGATAGCTACAAACAGTAGCTTATAATGGAAAGAGCACAGTGCAGCAAGAAAAATCAATACAGCACATATCTGGACTATCGTATTTCAAAGAACAAAAATAAACAGACGAAGCTTAGAAATACCTTCATCCAATAATTACAGTGTTTTTACAGAACACTGTTTTCCTTAGCATTCCTGCTTCTAAAATGCATTCTGATAAGCCTAAAGATGTGTTCAAGTTACTTAGCATTTATGTTTTAAACTTTATTACGCACATTCAATTCACAAAAGTCAACAGTATTATAGCTATGACATTTATGATCTCAGCCCTCTGAGCCCATCTGCCAATCTCTGAAACCTTTACTTTAGAAAACACACTGACATCGGGAAGAGAACACATGAAGTCAAAGCTAATTCTGGATTATTTTCCTGTTAAGCTTTATATTTAAATACCAAACTTTACCATCAGAATAACTTTAAAATTTAATTATTATACTTAAGTAATTAGATGGCTACCATTCTGAAGGTACTTTGTATTTTTACCTTTAAACTGGTTAGATTGAAGTCACCCACGTTTTTTAGAAAACAATACAGAATTTGGGAGATGAGGATAAGTAAGTAAGGTTTATGCGCTATATTGACTAGTAGTATAGCTTAAGATGTTCAAAAGACCAAGATATAGCACTAAGAAAATGGCTGTTAATAGACTTAACCTTATTTAAGAGAAAAGACTCACGGTGACTTTATTCATCCTACTTCTCATCTAGGTCCCTCTGGCTTTCTCATACTATCCCCAGACAATTCATTAAGTTCAGAATTACAATGAAGGTTGGGCAGGATTGCTTTCTCAACAGACTAGTCTGAAACTCATAAGGGCAAAGGCTGAAATGAAATGCCATGCATTGTCAGCCGCATCTTCAGTGTGTATGCCATCAGCTGCTTTCCTCAATTGTCTAGTCATGCTCTAAACGCAAAAAAAGGAGCACTCCATGTTGTTCCTGTTGCCCCACATGACAGCTGTTATCCACACAATGAGAATGAAGCAGACGTTAGCAGTTTTGGTATCTGAAACATTTACTGACACACTTCCAGGCTTCTAGCAACTCCACAACTTTATTTTTTTTGTGTGTAAGATGGAGGCTTTCATGGTGGTGTATCTCAACATGCATCACAAAGCCAGTAAAGTAGTCTTTGATTTTTTGTTGTTTGTTTTATTCTGTCATCTGTACCTCAAAGCTTCATGTTGGGAAGATTCACAAATAATATGAAAGGGACTGTTTGCAAAGCAATCGTGAAACATTTAATTTGTAAACTACTGATAGTTTTTGCAACTGCTGTTGTGGAACAGCTGTTACTGAGAAACAAAGAAAGTCCTGTAAGGGCAAAAAGCTCCACTAATTACACCCTCTCCTAAAACCAAACTGTATTTGTAATATCAAAAGTAAAAATATAGAGTAAATATTTCTCCTTTGTTGCTGGTTTTTGGGTTTTTTTTTGTTTGTTTGGGTTTTTTTAAGGAAACAATTCTTTGGAGATGCTTCACTTGCATTCCTGGATGCTGACATCTCTCCGGCAGAAAGAAATACAGATGATAGCACTTGCACATAGTACTTATGTATATAAAGTAGCTAGAATAGGTTTATCTGACCTGGCAACAGAGCTCTACGATTCATAAAACAATGTAGTAATGATTTAACTGTTGATCGTTACGAAGACTGAGATGCTTGTTTTTTTCTTTCTGTGAATGATGGGAATAACTGTATATTTAGGAAAAGAATGGAACATCACCAATTCACCTGATATTAGAAGCCTCAAAAGGCTGAGAGGAAGTCTGACAGCTCACATTTATTAGTATGACAAATCATCCAGATCTTATTCCTATAGCATTTATTTGATACATGTATGATATACATACACTTGCTATCTGTAATTTACTGACATCAGGCAGAGAATACGCTTCCTATAGTTTCATGGTACTATGCATCTACTAAGAGTCCTTGTTCAATCTTAGATAACGTCAGACCTGTAAGTATTAGGCTGGTTAAATTTTCTGTTTCAGTAAATACTTTGCACCTCCTTAGAAGATTTCTAGAAATAATGGCAGAACATTATATTTTTTTAGATTAAATAGCTATTTAAAATTTTTATAAATAATAAATGTATGGATGGATGGATGTGTGTGGTAATCAACCACAAACACATTCCAGAAAAGTCACGATACTAGATAAACTGATCACAGGTATGTTCTACGCCAAAGGCGATCAAACTTAATGTTGTACTTTCAATTTAGACTAATTCATTCCTCTTCTTTGAAGTGTTATTGTCCTGCAGGACACTGACTTTGCCCAAGAATTGTTCATAAAGAGGTTAACAATCTACAGCACTGGCTGAGGCAGCACCCAAACTGACAGATTTTTAACCTGAGTGAACATTCAAAACTGTTTTATGTTTAATGGACTACTCCTCCTGCTTGTGCTCAAATACAGCAGAAAGGCAGACAATATATCATGGAATAGACTCATTTCAGTTACTAGTTTGAGACAAATTATCTTGTCCCTGTAAATAAAACCACTTTTGTTCTTCTCGTTACTAAATGTAGTGGCCATTTTTGCTATTGCAAATGAAAGCATAATTTAATTAACATTTTATAAGCTCTACATTCCATGCTCAAAAATATAGGTTATCAGAGAACACTACTTGTATCAGTACTTCAGCATAGCTATGAACTACCCTTAGAAATGCTGTTTTTCTTTCATTTCTAATCCAATCTGCAATAACTACCAATTCTTAACTCTGTAAGTTTGCTTCGGCTTCTCATAAAAAAACCCCATAACACAAAATCCACTATTACTTAGCTTGTAAACCTGAAACATGTAAAAATGTGTTTGTTTCACTGATAACTCTCATGACTAGCTGTTTTCATGTTATCCTATGTGGTTGTACTTCAGTCACATAATTATCTCTAAAACTTTTAATCATGTTCTGCTGTTTCCCTATACAATTTTTTTTTTCTTTCTCTGTATGATTCAGAGCAAGATCCATGTCCTTAATGTGAGACAAGAACAGAGTTATTTCAGAAGTCTCTACAGATCCATGCTCTACAAAACATTTAAAAATAATTACACAAACCAGGTCTATTAAAATATACAGACAGTAGAATAAACTCTTTTTTCTGTTAGTTATGAATAGTCAGCTAGGATGAGACAGAAATATAAAATTAAACAGTGGTGAATATGTAACAAAGTATTAGTATAATTTTAGGACGTGAAGGCTTAACACCTTAGTTTAGCACATTCCACTAAATTAGTGCCAGAAACTGATGCTGCATAATAAAGATATTAAAGCAAATTTTAAAGATCAGCATCACTGAAACCACTAAATTTAGACTTGTTCTTATCCTATACCTTCTTGACCCAGAGGCTACAATGTACTACCATATCATTATTTTAACTACAATTGTAGCTCATTTTTTCTCAGGTTCAATCAATAAAAAAGTTTAGTGGAACAACAATAAATAGAAAAACGGGGTTGAGGTAATCCAGATCAGCTTGGTATCTCTGCTTTAAAATGTCACAAAAATTATGCTTGCTGTCCATAGCAGTTCTAATAACATTAATCTTCAAAGATCACTGCAAAAGAGATTCTCTCACCTTGTAGACTTAGAAACCTTATGAGAAAATAATGCAAATTCCTTCAAGAACAATTGTTTTCTGTTTTCTGAGGGAAAGATACCCAGCTCACAAGTTCTCTGTATTTACCTAATGTATTGTTTCTGAAATCAAAGTAGAGACAACAGCCAGCACAACTGAAATTGGACAAAATGCAGTAGGCAGGCAGAAGATACTACTTGCTAGAAAATACAAAGCTATATGCTTTATTTTTCTTATTATGTGACAGCAGTGATTGTGTAAGGTAAGACAGTGAACAGGAGAAAAGGGACAACAAAACTAGCAAAACAAACTTTTTGCTAATACTCTGAAAGCATCGAATGCATCTTAGAAAAGGGAGATTCAGTGTCACAAGAATGTTGTCACCACAACAGAACAGCAACCAATCTACCAGAAGGAACACTTATTCTCCAGAAAAAAAAAAACCAAACTTGGTTGACTTTCAAGAGCCTTGAAGACCTTGGCATCTAAGTGTTAGGCATCTAAGGCCTTGGAAATGGTTAATCAACCCTTGAAGTTATGGCACACTGCCATTTCCCAGTTCTTGGACGAGATGAACAATTTGGATCGTGTTGTGAGAACACCAAGATCATAAAATTGACTTAGGCTGGAAGGATGCTTTTTGGACTGATGGACACTTTTCCAAGTGCTCATTTAATTTGAAAATAGTTATTACAGGGTCCAGGTATAGTAATAAAAACAGTGTTTTAAATGCTGGTAAAAGTGGGATTGGACAGATGGAACAAAGTCAAAGCTGGCAGAAATCTGGGCAGACTTATTTATGATTATTTTAAATAATACTGAGAACACATACCAAGAATAGACTGGGCAAGGACACAAAGAAGGAGATAAAGACTGGCAGAGGCTCATAGTAATACTGTTAAATAATAAATGCATGCTGCTAGTCACAGAATGTTATCTTTATTAATAAATCAAAAGATGGGCTGGTCCGAAGGATTTCTGGGTGCCTATCATTGTTCTAAGAAGTAGACCCAGATTTTTCTTCATATTGAAGTACATGACGACTTCTTGGAAGCAAAGCGTTGTAATTGTATCGTGTAAGACATGGAAATACATTGGAGGATAATCAGGCAGCCTGTAACTGTAGGTATCTATCATCTATCTCTACTTTTTTTTTTTTAAATTTCTGTGTTAAGTAGTATTGAGATCAGAGAAGAGTTCTCCTTCTTGCAATGTTGCAGAGTCAGTCCTGTTTAAATCAAGGGAGTTATCTTCTGCAAATGGCTATTAATTGTATGAAATCTCATGGGAGAATATTAAGACCATCAGGTTGATGGATCACAGTTCAGACTTAACTAGCCTCCACAGTAAACAGATTCTTTCTGTTCTATATATGCTACCACCTTCTATGTAGCTGCCTATAAAGCATACTGGATTTATGCTATGCTTCAAATTTCTAAAGATAAATCTTGATTGCAACCCAAAGTATAACTGAAATTTTTTGAGTGTGAAGAAGATGAAAAAATCTAGGCAGAAATGTTGATCAGCAAAGTTTAAAAGAGATTAGGACATACAAAGCATTCTGCACAGAAAAAGGAAAGGGAATTTAGAATATCATCTTATTGTCACATGACAAAATTTAACTTTATTTGGTATCAAAAGACTCTCTTGTATGCAGGACAAAGTTAGGGGTTCATCCCATACCAGAAGTCACAATAATTTTCACTAAACATTTAAGCTATGTTAGTGAGGATTTTTAAACTCTCCCTCTAATACACTGGGGGAAAACTTCATTGGTATATTCATCCACTAAATAATTCTATAAACTTTTATCTAAGCATTTACCAATATTTTTGTCCCAAATCTCAAGTTCCTGTAAGGCTTTACTATTAACCACAATAACCTGACACAATTTCAAGTTTCTATTAATTACTTTGAAAATATGGCAGACCTAGTCCAAGAAAGCAAGGGACAAGACAGTATATGTTTTTAGTTAAAAATTATCAATTCAAAGATGATTTCCACTATAGGTATTTTCCACATGGCTATTCGTATCAACCTGTTATTCCACTTTTCATATAGGAACTGAATAAATGAGAATATTTACAATGATAAAGAAACAGCTGAAAGAAGTGCAAAATGTTTTTTCTCTATTCTTCTGCATGTTTAACATGTTAGGTAAACTCAGGCAGACATACCGTATATTGTGTGTTTGGAAACCCTTATCAAATATACTGATTTTAGAACTTTACAAAATCCTGAACTTCAGTCAGCAACACTTTTGTCTTGCTTGATATGCTAGTGCTTTCTTATGAATGAGTCCATACTTTCAGAATTACTGTTATAAAATGCAGAACTGTGCTGGCATTACTGCACAGTGATACATACTGCTTACCATAATATTTCAAAAAAATGTGTTACGTGTTCGAATATACTGACATATGTACTTCCATATGAAACTGGTTAAAAATCAGGAATGCTCAGGTAAGAAGAGTAAAGTCTAGACACTGTTATATTTTTCTGTTAAATAATGCTTCAAAATTAAATAAAAGCACTCCCATGACTGAAGATGCAGTCTTCACTGTCTGTTCACAAACGGAAAACCTGGACCAGCTGTTTAATGATTCTTCAGTTCTTCAAATCCTCATTTTTTCTTTCTTTTGTGAAGCAGAATTAGAATTTACCTGAGCTTCTTTCTTTCTTCCTTCTTTTCCCTCCCAGCATTTAAATATATAAACAGGACTCTAATTTAAAACATGTACCTAGTTATAAACTATCAAGCTAATACATACACATTTAAAAAATGTTAATCTCTTCCAGGAGCTACTATTATCCTCAGGTCTATAAAGCGCATCTCACATAAAAGTTTAAGCAAAACTAAGTACTAGGATCTGAGAAAATATCTTGTGTAGTATAACAATGTGAGCTATTCTTTCTGCAGCTGGCACTTTTACATTGTTTTGAAACCTCTTTCCACAAAGGAAATGTATAGGGTAAAAGATCTATAAAATATGAATACTCTCTGACTCTCTCTCTCCCCTGTTTTGGTAACTCATTCCAATGAATTGTGTATACTTGCCTCACAATGACTTTTAAAAAGTGCTACTCCAATTGATAAGCTTCTTTGGATTACAACATTTAAAGAAATGTATGACTATAAATGTAAATCTGCATATAAAAATGCAAATACAGGCATTCAGAAACACTGTATATTTGGACTTTACTAGGGGAATTTCATTATATAGAAGAACAAATTGTTGGCACATTCTTGTTTCTGTAGCTTTCTCTCGAAGCCTTTTGTCTCTAAGAATAGTGTGGTATAGTTTTACAAGATGGAAAAAACATTTTATTAGGTCTAAATCTTGTTTGTCTGAGAACACACAATTTCAACTTAAGCTTCAATGCAGTACGCTGAATGTACTGCAAACAACAACATCTACAGCTAGTGCTGGACTCACCTACTAGAACAATCACGAGCACTTATGTTGAACAGATTAGCCCCAGCTTTCCTTAAAAAAGATGTGCATAGCAAGTAATGTGGTGAAAGCAAAGTTATCTGCTGACTTCTGCTGTCTTGCTTGTACATCAAAACTCAATGACACATCAAAGGTAGATTCACTGAGATGCTATGACAGACAAGAAAACGTTTGAAAAAGTTTGTAATCTCTAAATATTTTTTCTACTTTTGTCTTCAACACTCCCATTTGATTTTCTTATACTGAGTATAGTAATATCTGGCAATATCTAAAGACCAGGCTTTGAAATGGAGAAAGTGTCATTAGGTGTGGAACAGCTATGGACTTTCTCCGAAGTGACACTTTGTCAGCTGAATAAAAAAATTAAGTTTTCTGTACATTTAGTATGCCATGTAAAGATATTCCAGCTTCTTTATAACTGCTTTGCTTAATAGGTAACTGAGAAATATATTTGAATGCTTGATCATAATGACTTCAAAAAGTCTTACTTGTTTGTAAATCATTGGAAGCAATACATTGACAAAAAAAATCACTTCCTGCTCTTCATCTAATGCAGCAGGGAGCAGAATTATTTTTTTTGTTATTTTCGTTTTATCTTTTTCTGTATCTCTAATTATAGTAATGAAGAAGTCCGTAACTCTCAAGACTGAACCCAGTCTACGTAGCAGCAATAATTTAATCTCTTTTTAAATCATACTACCTCTTTTTCAACCAGTTTTGCTTATGCGGACTTTGAGATTAACATCATACCAAGTTTCTGAAATAGAACACAGTGTTGCCCTCATAAAATGGAACTGCATCTCTGTATTGAGGTTCTGAATTTAATTAATGAAAGTCAAGAAATGGAGAGGGGCACCTGCAGTAACACTGGCCTACAAACATTCTTGGAGAAGCAGTTTAGCTGTGAAATGCATCTCCCTCTAACTACACAATCAGGGGCTCACTCATACTGGCAGGGACCTGAGGGGGTCTCCAGCCCCTGCCCAGAGCAGGCTCAGCTGTGGACACAGACAGGCTTACTCAGGGCTTCACCTACTTGGGGCATGAAACCCCCAAGGATGGAGATGGTCCAACCTCTCTGGGCCTGGGTCCCACCACCTGGTTGTCCTCGTGGGGAAAAGGATTCTCCTTATTTCCAGCCTGAGCCTCTCATGTTTCAGCTGGTCCTGCTGCCTCTCATCCCCCTGCAACACACTTCTGTCAAGAGCCCGGCTGCACGTCCTCCATCCCCTCCCATTGCTACTGGGGATGCTGCTTGGTGCTCCCAAAGGCGTCCCTTCTCCTGGCTGAACCAGCCCCAGTCCCAGAGCCTTTCCTTGCAGGGGAAGGGCTCCAGCCCCACTGCCACAGTGGCCTTCGCTCAACTCCTGTCATTTTAACTATATTTTTATTGTATTGGGGTGACCACAACCGTAATTAGTAACCAGATGTGGTCTAACAAGCCCTGAGCACAGGGTGACTACCTTCTGCCTTGGTCTTCTGGCTCTGTCCCTTTTCACACAGTCCAGGATACTGTGGCCTTCCTTTCCAGATACCCTAGTCTTCATTTTGTTATATGAGGCATAAGCTGGTTTTCTTAAACAGCCATATACCCAAGTGTCTTCCAAGTTAGCTGCTGAAATATTAGCACAAATATCCTGTTCCCTAAATGTACAATGAATTAAAATTTTTGTTTACTTAGGAACACTCTGTTCTAACATAAAATTTACATGCAGCAAGTTGGCTGTGACTTCCAACACAAAATTGTTAAAAATAATACTGTTAAGATGTGTTTTCTTTTGGCAATATATCTGGAAATAACTTTTTACGTTGTCAAATTCTTCTTTTTCCTGGGCACCATTAAAGAAATCTATTCTGTCAACCCCTTCTTCAAAAAATCACTTTATTAGAAATAATGTGCCTCAACAGATATTAAAACAACGACAGTGGGACATTAACATAGGTCTATTTAGCATGTTTTATTACCTGACAGGTTAATATTTATGTAGGCTACAAGTGCTATCAAAACTCTTTTACCATCATGTTATACAGTTTATGAAGCTGTCTTTCCACAGATATATGTTAAGAACATAAACCAGTCACTGTTTGTGAACTGAAAAGACATTTAGCTCAGTACACATCTTCTGTCAATGGCCAAGATCAGATGCAGAGATAAGAGTGTAACAGGACAAATATATCATGAACCTTCCTTGATCTATTATCCCAGCGTCCATTGATTTGAAGCTCAGGGATTTGCTATATTTGTGTACTCTTAAAAACTACACTGGTGTACTCCTAGAACAGAAAGGTGGAGCCATTCCATGCTCTGTTATTTTCCACATTTTCTATTAGAGCTCTATAATCCTACATCGGCAAATTTCATAAATACCTGGAATTGCTAAAAGTAGGAGGAAGCTCAGGTACTAATGACCTGGAATACACTTTGCAAATGAAATTCAGTCAGCCCCCACAGGTGTTTGACTCACATCACTTCTACCTAATCTCACATTTACTAACTCATAGGAGGTATTCAAATCCTTTTAAAAAGAACTGCTTACTGACCCACTCAGTTGAAGATATGCTTGTCTTGACAGAAATAAATGTATATGGAATGAGAATAGGCAGAATGAAAAAAAAAATAGTGCCAAAATAAGTGGCAATAAAATAAATGAAAAAAAGAAATCATGTGTTTGTGATGCCATTTCCAATGGATGGTTTTCCAGTTCCCATTTTGCTTTACAAATGCATGCTTATATTGCCAAATTTCATGGAAATGAGCAGCACAGCCATTTAAAAGACATCAAATAAACATCCTTTTTATTACAGCAAAATGCAAATATCAAGTCTTAACAAGTAAATCTAGGGTCTGTAATTTTAAAACAGCAATAACAATAACCTCAGGCTATGTTTTCATTTTGTGGTTGACTTTATGAGAAGCAACTGTTATTTCTATGTGGCACTTCAATGAGTTAGAGGCATGTTCACTCAAGTTAAAACAGTGGTACTCTGGCAGTACTTGCGATGGAAAGTCAATGATTATTGGTAAATCCAATCACACTGCCCATCACTCTGCCCATGACAAGGCTTTTAACATACTTCAAATTTAAATGTGAATGTTTGCATAAACATTTCTCAGGAAGATTAAATCTAAGCAGGAATATCAGTGAATGTTGTGATCACGAAATCACGGAATCACGGAATTTTCAGAGTTGGAAGGGACCTCTAGAGATCATCTAGTCCAACTCCCCTGCTAAAGCAGGATTGCCTAAAGCACATTACTCAGGACTGCATCCAGGTGGGTCTTGAAAATCTCCAGAGGAGGGGACTCCACAACCTCCCTGGGCAGCCTGTTCCAGTGAGTTGGTACCCAAGCAAGAGTAAAAAAGCTTAAAACTGTGTTTAATACTGCATAGACTTCAAGCACCTTGTTTCTATTTCAATATTGCCATGGCAAATTCTGACTAGTCACATGATCCTCCTGCTAGACTCAAAAAGTCTAAGATGGAGAATCTGCTGCCGTTATTTCAGCTAGAGACAATTTCATTGACTTTTCTTCATCATCACTACTGATTTATAGCAGATTTTAAGGGTCTCAGACAAACTATGGCGTGTATAGTTCTTTTGGAGCCTATTGACCAAAGGAATTTTTTATTATTTAGCCCTGCACACCAAGTCTTCACTTATGTCTACGAAATTCCTCATAGTCATAAAAGGAAATGTTAAGTTTGACAGCCAGGCTCCACAGCTAAAGCACACACCTTCCTAAAATGTGATTAATCTTACAAGACAATAAATATCATGGTCACAAATAACAGAAAGAAAGCTCCACTGTGAATATCCTTGTATTTCTCGTACATGGTCAAATTAAACCAGAATCGGTTTGGTGATCTTATGCCTCTAAGGATCTGGCAAAATAGACTGGAATGGAAACTTCATATTCAAAACTTCATGAACTCCATAAAATCCTGTTTTTATCTCTGCCAAAACCCTGACTCACAGGGAAGAAGATGGTACAATATTTAGTAATGACAATTATTTATTTGACTGAAAATCAGATATGTGGTAGTTTATCCATTATATAATACAAGTCAACCAACACATCTTGAGAAAGTCCTGAATAAAAATCTTCCATTCAGTATTCATATGTGATTTACCAGTTTTTCTCCAGCTATCTGAAATTCTTTTATCCCAGTTCAGAGAAAGCTGCTCTTCCAAAATCCAGAATGACAATGCAACCTGTATGACGGCTAGAATGGGTGATAGGCCTACCACAAGTCTTTAGCAGAAACTTTTTTCCCCACTAGTTAACCACCCTTTTCCAAACATCCACATAGTATCATTTAAGGCATACCAAAGCTGCACAACTGCCAAAGAATGGGGAGGAAGAACATCTAACTTCCACATCTTGAAAAATATACACACCTAACCAATTTGCTATAATGCAGGAAATGTTAAGACTGCACAATTTAATGCAAATCAGTTGCACCATCAGCCACACTGGGAAAACAAGAGCAAGGCTCAAGCGCTTAATTAAGTTTGTTATCCATTCTTATATTACCATGCTATGTTATAAAACAATGTGGCCAAGCATAGAAAGCATGTCCCCTAACTAGCAAGCGACACTAACTAGTTCTGCCATTGACTAGCCCTGCTTGTATTGGCTTTTTCAATAACAGAAGGATTTAAATGCAGCAGTTGCCCAGATAACAATATCATGCTATTAGGTGTCTATTGTGCTTCAAATACAGTTCTGTTGATATGGTTCTGCCATGTCCTGAAAGTATGTGCTGACAACAATTTACGTAGAAAAACTGAGGATTTAAAAAGGATGGTAAGAGGCATCCCCGCCTGCATTCACAGTTTGACCATACGAAACAAAAAGAAAAGAAACAAAATAATTATTTTTGCTCAGAGTTCACTACGCTCTCATGCCTTGGTAATGCTATTTTATTTAATGTCTAGGAACTGCAATTTATGTTACCTGGAGAACTGAGGTTTTGGAGTTTTTATATTTATTTCTTGAGTAATAAAAATAAACTGTCTAGCATCATTTTCTTAAGATTCAATAAACTTATTGTATACTATCTTGGACTTGGATGAACTTAAGTTCCATTCACTGACATGCACTCCTAAATTCCACTTTCAGGATTCTTCATGTCTCTTATAGCAGCTGCCACTCCACAAAATCGTGCCAGTCTAAAAGCTAAAATGAAAGAGCACTAGGGATCGCTGCTATAGGTCTTAAATGACTGAATAAAGGGCCTTTTCATCTGAAAATTCCTTGTAATTACTCTAATATCAAGACATACAACATCCTAAATGAAAAATAATTAGTTAGCAGTTATCCATTAAAACTCACAAAAACATGATAAAATTATGTGCAATAGCCAAAAGTCTCATGCACTACTCATTGTGATCATTCTGTCAAAGTCAATAAAATATTCCTAAACATTAAAAAGAAGTAATATGCTGCTCACATTACTTACTGGTTTTTAGTTAGCAGAGACTAACTTGCCGGGATACAATATGCACCTTAAGACATAACCACTGATTTTGCAGGATAACAACATCACTACTGATCTGGTATGCGACAATGAAAACATTGGAGAAGTTTTCTATTACTCAGAGTTTTATCTAAATGCAGTATTCTAATACTTTGCTCTTAAATGCAGTAGCAAATGGCATAACACAGCACAAACCCTAAATTATTAAAGCATTCCTATGGGCATTTAGGCTACATCTCTAGTAAAGATAAGTGTATGAAGGAACAAGAGGTTTAATCAGCTTGTCCCAATTCCTACTACTAATAAAAAGGAAGTAAATAATTCAAATTCATTTATCAAATACTTTTTTAATAAAGTAGATTGGGGAAAGAAGGGGAAAATGCAGAATTCTTCCTTTGAAATATTTTTCACTGAGGATAAAAAGCACCTGACAAAAATCAGTATTTTGTTTCTAAGAATAAAAGTTTCTGTACTCTTAGATTGCAGCATTTATATAATTTCTCTAATTTCCAATATATATATATTTTTATTTTGCCTTAGCTCTTTTTGCTTACCCCTAAGTTCACACTTTATATTTACAGTGAATTCAGTTTTCTTCAACTCACTCGTTCTATAAGATAGGGTATATGCTTCAGACTTTGGCCATAATAGTTCTATTCATCTGTGGTATGATGATAATGTATCTCCAACTGATGCAAATGTGCCAGGAAAAAATAAATAAAATTAAGTCTTTTCTAAAGCTATTCATATTGGTAAGATTTTCTGCAGTTGAAACAAGCAATTTCGGTGAGGTGGGGCTGGAATAAATTATGCCCCCAAAGATTTTTAGGTATGAATACAGTAGGAAATCATTCCTCAACTTATTCCTTTGTTAGAACTCATTTTTTCAAGGAGCAATAAATCTCATTATCTCCAAATCACATCCGTTAACATCCCACGTGACGGTAGGGTTGCTCTTTCCCTCATCCTTTCTGTAACTCACGGTCAGTTTGTTATCTTTAGTTTACCAAAATTTTGGCATTTGAGAGACTTTTTATTTTTCTCAGTCTTGCTGCAGTGCTTTGATAAAGTATTGTATTATACTGTGCTATATAAGTAAGACACAGTAAAAGTCTTCAACTTTTTGTATATTGTACTATTACTTTCATCTAATTTTCAACAGAAATAGAAAGGAAAAAAACAACCCACCTTAAATGCAATGGGAAACACATAGAAGAGATCTGACATCTTTCAGTAGAAAACAAGAAGCTTCTTAAAAATACAGAATTCACTTTCTCCTTTCATTTTCACTACTTCACTCTCCCTTCACCAGTAACCTCTGCTGAAAAAAAACTCCTTTAATTTTCTCCTTTATTCAGAAGTTTAATTTCACAGGGCACAACAAATACCAAAGCACACGTCAAGCATAAAACTTGGTCATCCGTATCCAAATGGGACTACCTGCCTACTTAGCCACTTAATTATTTGAGAATTTATTTTAAAACTTAAAATTTTAAACCACAAACATGAAGTCCCTCTCAAATGATGGTACAAAAGTGCCTTAGAACAGCCACTATTATATGAGATGATTGCAAAAAAAAACCCAGAAAGGTCTTTCACAATATGCAAAGACAGGAAGAAAAAATCTTAGTACGATATTGAATATTCATGCTTTCTTAAGATAACTAGGGTAAAGATTGCATATAGTGCTTACTAGAAGGCTATTATGCATCAGGACTGATGCAATTTGCAAATGTACTCAGCTTTTTGGGATCCAAATAAACCTAATGGAGCAAGATGGGAGAGCACCACTTGGGAACTAAAGTGTTGGTAAGTCTAGAGGTAAAAAAATAAGGTGTCACCCAATGGAAGGAATCTTGCTGTTCTGTTGGGAGTTGTGCCTTCACATGTGGCACGATCCATACAAGCAACACCAGAATCCCAGTTCTTCCTGTTCTCTTGACAACCAATACATCATTGATTACTGACTTAACCACTTATCTTGTCTCCAGGATAAAAGCTAAGTTGAAACCTTTCTAACCTTCACTTTTAAGAACAAACCCCAAATGGCTGGGCCAGAGATGCCTTGTGAAATATAGGGGAGTTAACTGAAGAAATGCTTTAAAAGGAGAACTTTGTCTTGTTAACTTCTTGCCTAGTAAAAGGCATGTGAATTACCTTGCTAGCAATCCTGTCAATAGAAAGGATTTTCAGCCAGATGGTGATGACAAAATTAAAGAATTTCACACTATGATTCAACCCCTTGTTTAAAAGAGAGCAAGCTGACATGTTCCCATCAATGGTCTTCGCAGGCATGATGAACTGAGGAAGAAGTCACAGCACCCCTCCTTAGTAAAATTAATCTTATTTTTCTGGCCAGTCTATCAGAAAGAAAAACAAGCAAGAAAAAAATAACGTGGCCTTCTCCCCTTGCTTTAATAAACATTGGCATTGGGAAGGAATGAAAGGAACTTCTCACAGCTGCACATACAGATGAAAGAGTGGACAGAAGAACTGGCGCTAAGTCACTCTCTCATAGGAGGAAGATGGTGCTTGACGCACTATCTTAGTAGTCTAAGACAAGAGAACTAGTCAATTCTAAAGGAAAAACAAAATATCTGGGAGAAAGAAAGCAAAGCATACAGAGATAACAGTTGGAAAGAACTATCTGCCTGTGAAATGACAACCACGTACCTCACCATTTTCAGTAATTTCATCTTTTCCTCTATATTTTAAATGTTTAGAAATGTTGAAGTCATCAAAATTTTAAATTGCTGTTTGTTTTTCACCTAACTAAAATGTCCTTACAGTATAGAATTGCCCTGAACTACAACTGCAATTGTCATAGTGTAATTGGCTGACCCATTTGAATAAAGATGGTATCAAAAGCTGTCATGCCAAAACTGAGTCCAGCTAAACTTCTCATTATTTTTGGTAAAAGCAAACAATGAAATGAATCGTCCCTTTAGCAGAGAACCCTCAGCTCCTTGTTTCCTAGCAATAACTTTGGTATAGACAGAAAAAAAAAGAAATCAATTATCAACTTTCTTGAACACAAAATTAAGAAGCGATCACTCAAAACAGTACCAAAAACTTTGCACCATTTTAGTTGACTTTGAGTTTCACCACTACTGCCATCTAATGCTCAAAAGCTAGATTTAATGACTGTATCCAAAAGTTCATGATGTATGCACCACATTCAATAGGGTTCCTAACAGATACACAGCACCTGGAAATGACTATGCTACTGGAAGGGTGTGTTGTGTCCCCCCCAATAAGCAGAAGTAAATTAAACTTAGTTATTATAGATCTACTGAAAACAGAATTTATTTATGGCCTCTTGTCTAAATTTTTCTCCCTGTCCCGAGTTCAACAAAAAATATAAAATAGACCAATCATCAGGACTTATCTGTAAAGAAGAATTAGACAGATGTTTCAGGCATCACAGCCTAATAAAATCTATATTAACAGTTGAAGATGAAAGCTAAACTGTCCTTAGTTATATTCAGCCTCTACCTTTCCTTCTGTTCTTCCCTCTAATACGGGAGGGGCAATAAATCTGTCCATGAGGGTCTTGGCTCTATCTTCTTTGTATTTTTAATCTAAAAATCCAATCTTAAACAACTTGTACCAACTGATGTCCTATCTTTCTCCTTTTTTCATGTAATAAAATCAATTTCTGTAAAAGAAAAAATGACACTAGTAATAAGTATCTGAAACATCACCTTGTTTATTTGACTCCCTCATTAGAAAGAAACTCTACGGTACATACCACATGCATAGCTTCCTATCTTTTAAGAATGGCATAAATTTCAAATGTACATAAAATTTATTTTAAATATTAATCTCTTTTATAAAATTCTCTCTCAGGAGCTATCAGCCAGCATTAAGGCTAAAACCACAAAGCTACTTGAACTCCAGCAGGTTGAGTTTCTGGAGGATCTTGCTGCAATCAAATACTACATTCAGAACACATACAAAGAAGTCCACCATTTAAAAATATCTACTTATACTGTCACTTGAGTTTAGGCAACTCATTAAACACCTCCACCACCCCCTCAAGTATCTCACATTAAGACCTATCCTCCTCTGTTTCAGGACTTAACCGAAAAAAAACAGAATTTTGAAGTATCTAAGTAACCTTAGAAACAAAGTGCTCAGTACCTGTCAGAGGAACTACCAATAAGCCTAAATTTAGGTTTCCAGGTTTGAAAAATGTGAATGGTACAGCCTAAGACTTTTTTCTGCTTGTTTTTTGTGGTTTTGACATTTTGCAGCTAATGACCAAACTCCAGAATTGACTGATCTAAAGTCTGGTTAAGACGACCGTTTTCTCACTGACTTCAGCGTACTCTCAATTCCATCCTCTGTCTGTTATATGAAACACGCCACAACAACAAATGATTGCTTTTGGGCTTACTAATGGCTTTTCTGCACTTGGCTTCATCTTCTTGCCATAAATCAAGCTCCAAGTGACAGTAGCTTTTTGCAAAAAAAATCCCTGGCAACTTTTCAGCCACTCAATTCACTTCCCTTGGAAGTTATTTTGCTGCAGGTATAATGGAGAGGATTCCCCAGATAGTATTCTTCGTTATCTATACAGCAAAAACCCAAATAAATCTCTGTGTGAACATTAAGATAGAGGTAGTCTATACAGATTTGTTTATCTTAGGAGCCAGGCTGATAATGCCATTTAAGACAAGATGATATATTTTATTAAAATAAATTACAGGCCTAGTGAAAACATGGCAGTGCAACAGCTGAAAGGGAAGTAGGATGAGATTTTGAGCTTGGTACTAAGCTAGAAGCACTGAATTTCAAATGATTAAATAGAAAATGTACTTTATAACTGCCATTCATAGCAGTGATCATAAAAAATGAATTTCTTTACAAGGATATTCACCATAATGAAGAATGGTTCATAGCCAACTTAGATGGGGTACAAAAATATGGCAGTACTGTTCCAGGACAAATTTGCTTTTGAAAGGCAGGGAATATGAATGAGCACAGAAAGAACAAGACTATGTCCTGTTCAGATAAAAATCTTACATTGATTGAAAATTAACGCAATTGTGAAGCTAGCATGTTTAGAATTCTCCCTTAAGTGATCTATTTTAATTACTGTTAAATGTAGGATAGAATAGAATAGAATAGAATAGAATAGAATAGAATAGAATAGAATAGAATAGAATAGAATAGAATAGAATAGAATAGAATAGAATAGAATAGAATAGAATATTTGCCGTTGGAAGGGATGTACAACAATCCAATTGCCTGACCACTTCAGGGCTGACCAAAAGCTAAAGCAAATTATTAAGGGCATTGTCCAAATACCTCTTAAACACTGACAGGCTTGGGGCATCGACCACCTCTCTAGGAAGCCTGTTCTAGTTTTTCACCACCCTCTCGGTAAAGATATGCTTCTCAATGTCCATTCTAAACCTCCCCTGGTGCAGCTCTGAACCATTCCCATGTGTCCTATCACTGCATCCCAGGGAGAAGAGATCAGCACCTCCCTCTCCACTTTCCCTTCTCAGGAAGCTGTAGAGACCAATGAGGCCACCCCTCAGCCACCTTTTCTTCAAACTAAACAAACCCAAAGTCCTCAGCCACTTCTCACAGGATGTGCCTTCCAGCCCTGTCACCAGCTTTGTTGCCTTCCTCTGGATGCATTTGAGGACCTTCACATCCTTCTTCAACTGTGGGGCCCAGAACTGCACACACTACTCCAGGTGAGGCTGCACTAATGCTAAATACAGCCGCATAATCACCTTTTTTGACTGTCTGGTTATGACGTGTTTGATGGACCCCAGGATGCAATTTGCCCTCTTGGCTTCCAGGGCACACTGCTGACTCCTGTTGATCCTGCTGCCCACCAGCACCCCCAGTTCCCTTTCTGCAGAGCTGCTCTCCAGGTGCTCCTCTCCCAATTCACACTTGTACCCGGCATTACTCCATCCTAGGTGTGGAGTCCGGCATTTGGACTTCTTAAATTTCATGCCATTAATCGTTGCCCAATGCTCCAATCTACCTAGATCCCTCTGCAAGGCATCTTGTCCCTCAAGAAAGCCAACAGCACCTCCCAGTTCTGTATCATGAGCAAACTTGCTAATGGTGCATTTAACTCCTGCATCCAGATCTTTGATAAAAATATTGAACAGGACTGGCCCTAGAATTGAACCCTGAGGAACACCACTGGTGGCTGGTTGCCAGCCACATGTAGCCCCATTCACTACAATTCTTTGAGCTCTGCTGTTCAGCCAATTCTTCAACTAGCACAACAGAAGGATGCTGTGACAGACAGTATCAAAAGCCTTACTAAATTCCAGAAAAACTGCATTCACCACCTTCCCTTCATCCACTAGAATCATAGAAGGATATCACATTAGTTAAACAGGACTTTCCCTTTGGGAAACCATATTGACTGTGCCTGATGATTCCACTGTTCTTTAAATGCCTTTCAATAGTACCCAGTATGATCTTCTCCATAATTTTTCTGACAGATTTGTAGTTTTTACAGATTTTACAGACTGACAGATCTGTAGTTCCCTGGGTCTTCCCTCACACCCTTCTTGTAAACTGGAATAACATTGGCTAGCTTCCAGTCAGCAGGGACCTCTCCAGACTCCCAAGACCTTTGGTAGATGATCAAAAGAGGTTCTGCTGTAGCAATAATAATTCAGACAATAACAATAATTCAGATAGGCACTGTTAAGGCGATATCTCCTGAAATATGTCAATGCTATGAAAGACCACAGTATCATAAGCCAAGATTCAGGTGCATTAATGGTCCTAATGAAATACCTGGCTCTAATCAGTGTTTTTTGACTGTATTTGACTGAAAAGCTTATTGAAATGCTTCCACTTGAAAAATTACCTCATTATTCTGTTTTGCTGTTGTCATATTAAGCATGCACTGACACCGTATGTCAAAGATGCATTCACTATAAACAAAAGTGGTAAAATGCTACTATTGGTATCTAATATTTTACATCACAGTAGATTCTTTGTAGTAGTTTTACAGTAAATCATTTTAATGGAATAATTTAAATCATGGTGGATTTAAGTCACAATTTTGCACATGATTTATCCATTTGTAAATGAAGACAAATTCCATTTGCTGCTGAACGCTGAACTAGTGAGCGGTAACTTTATTAATGCATCTTTGCTAAAAAGATAAATGGAACAGTAGTAAGTCAGCTGCAGAATTTCACGTCAGTTTACAGCAAGCATTGAAATACCTGAAATGATATATATCGTAACGGGATTTTATATCCTGCTGAAGCCTTAGAGTATTCATAAAAGTTTCTCCCTCCCCACATAGCCACTTAAATCACAGTTCTTTCAACCTCCTACCACACTAATGCAATGAAAACCCCTTTGCTTTCTTGCAACAAGTAAAAGTCATTGCTTCAGAGTTTTTTTATGACTAGTCCTAATAATCAAAATAATTTTGCTTTGACAAGATCCATTGAATTTCAGCTTCCTTTTAATAAGTTCACCAAAAATATTTTAAATACTTTTGCATGTATTTTTCTTTTTAGGTTTTGCTTCTTATGTCAAATCTTTGAAAACTTAACAATCACAGTAATAAATGCTATTTTACAATCTATGGCCAGGCTAAGCAAGCTGAAGTATTACATAAGCTTTCTTGAATTTCTAAATTACTTTTTCAGATACATGTGAAAAAGCATTCTTACTATGCTTTTTCTGTATTTGAAGATTAGCACTTATTACATTAAAATGGATTAAATTTTACTGTCACTTCAGTACACTAGTGTCAAACATGTCCTACATTTCTGCAAACATTTCTGTCATCCCAATGGTGCACTTGATAAGACATGAGCGTTCACAGAAACCACTAGCCTGGAAAGCTGAAGACAGACCTACTACATGAATGTCTTTTTCTAGTAATTGCCTTGGTTTTATTATGCTATATTAGGCAACTCATATGAATATTTGCTGTGATAACAAATAAATTGAAACTATCAAGCTGCTAATACTACTGGGTTCCTTACAGATATACTGACATTGTCAGGGCTTGAGCAACTAATCATCATATCATCTCCTCAAACAGATAATCTCTAGAATTATATTACTTTTCTTTAATCAATATGAAATACATGAAAAAATCCTAGAATTCTGCTGTCAATTTTACTTTCATGTTGTGCAGTAATGACAATTACATTGCTAATTAATATTCTAAGAGTTTGTTAAGTGAGTGGACATGCAGATGGACAAATTGCATGCAGAATTGAGGCCACAGATGACAACAACAGGAAACATGGCATTTGATTAATTGCATTGGCTTTCATTAAGGCATTGGCATCAACTGAGACAGTGGTTTTAAGCCACTGAACAATGAAAGCTTGCATAAACTTAAACTTTGATACTGAACCAGTAGGACTCTACACAAGGCCAAGGGCCTTAAATGCATGCATAATCCCAGGAAAAGTGATTGCATTCTAAAACCTCCTGGTGTAAGAAAAAATATTTTGTACTTATTTTTTTTGTATCAACTAAAACAGACAAATGTCCCACCATTTTGCAAATAGACTAAAAAAACCACAATGCAAATTCGAATGACCATTTTATGTAAATTGAATTACCTTACATCCAAGCAGAAACTAGAAAAAGTTAGATTTTTTGCATAGGTACATAGACACATAGTGCTGCAAATTATCAAAATTATAGCACAGAAGTAAAAAAAAAACTATCCTTATTCAGAACAGGTAGGAGTTGTACACAAAGTTAATGGTCTGCCTTTTCTTGTAAAGATCATTTGTAATATCATATCTGTGTGCTGCTTATAATCTGGGTCAGTCTTTGAGGAACTAGATCAAAATGGTAACCTATTGTATATAGCAGGTCATGGGTCTTCAGAGTTAGGAAATGTCATTTTAACGCTGTGCTTACATCACCCGATACTGGTTCTGCAAGGACAGACTAGCAGAAGAAATAGTTCTCCTTCCTCCACTAATTCCTTCTTCATTTTTCTTATTGTCACTTGTTTCTGACAGATTTCTGATGATTTGGGGATGACAGTCTGAGAAGACAAACTGAATCATCATAGGTATCAATGAGTGGGAAAAAAGTATAAAGGAAACGTGGTTTAAAATTGATCTGCTCAGGATGGCTTAGTCTGCATTTTCCAAGTGGCCAGCACATACTCACTCTTGTTATCAAAAACGCCTATAACATTATATGCAGTCATTAGATACTAGAACGGGAATACCCAAATGGGGGTCATGCTAAAATTAGTCATTGAGCTGTTGTCTGAAAGTATTTAACAGGTGTACATTCTTAGCCAAAACTATCCAGTGAAGAATTCTTTCAAGCTAAATAGAACTGCTCTGCTTTTGTCCAGTATTAATTCAATTCCTCTTCTTAGATCACAACAACTGTCAGACATCTATCTATGAACTACCACCCACTAGTTTCTTTTGTTTCGTAGATATGTAATAAGAACACATACTATACAGCCTAGCCAGCTTACTGGTTTCAAGCCAATGTTTTTATCTTAGGACCATCCATGCTGCCCTATAAATGTCAGGCATAAGTAATTTTCTACTACTGCTAATATTTCAAAAACTAAAATTGATCCTATGCACATGTACAAATATGTGAAACTGAACTGCATAATTTTGTAGCATTGTATGTAAAAAAGAAATGTGGCGGGATGAAATTCAGTAACATAAGAAATTCAGTGAGGAACAGAAGGAAGAAAACCAAACCTTTACAAAGACATAATGGTAGCTAGTATTACTAATTGGCAGCAGCGAGACTTTCTTCATGTACGTTCATTGAGCAAATGCAACTGAACAATCAGTCATGTCAAAAGAATATGCAGGACAACAAAGAGTTGAAAAAAATGTCATCGGTAAAAAAATTGTTTGTAGGTAATAAAGTTAGGACAAATTTCTCAAAAAAAATCTGATGATTACAGATACCTTCTTAAGACATCTTAAAAGGTGTTACAAGGATACCTTCTTAAGACATCTTAAAAGGTGTTACAAGTTGAGCAGCCTACTCTTGATTTTCCGAAGTAACTAATCTCTGAAAGTCTTGACTACAGGAATTTACACTGACAATCTAGAAATTTGGGATTGCTGTTTCATATATTTTTTTAAAGTGCTCTATTTTTTTGGAAGAAGCTTTTCAACGTATAGCTTTAAATTTAGAATAACTGTAGCAGGTTCTTTATAATATAATGGTGTGCAAGAAAAGGAAAAATTTTAATGTTTAAAACTAAGACAAAAAAATGTAAGCAAAATATTAACTGACTGAGGAGAAAAACATATTTGACACATTTTGCATCTAGGGACATGACTGAAAATATAAAAAAAGTATTAACCATAAAAAACATGAGGTGAGGCACTTGCCAGAAACTTCTTACAATACTTATAGCAGTTATTCAATCATTTTCATATATTTTAAACAACTACATAGGTTTTTTTAAGAACTATGCAAAAAAACAGTAGATAACTGTGAAATCAATAAGATCAAGTATAGCTGAATTCAACACCTTGCATCATGTATTTAGAGTAATAGACCCTTATATATTTACTGATTGTTACAGAATTTAGAAGGTGCAGTATTTTCTACACCATTAACATTAGTTACCATGTATATGCCTGCACTATAAAGAAACTTAAACCACACAGTAACTCAGAAGTCAGTCATGGGAATTGGACCATGTATTTCACAAAATTATTCTTTTCTATCCTGTTCTGGCTAGTGGTTAAATCCCACCACCCCATCTTTATAAAGATCAATAATTCATTAAGTATTTCAAATCATACTGTATGGAAGGCAAATGTTTTATTTGCCTAACATAGATTTGCATACCCAAAGAAAATATTTCAAAATAGTTCCCAACGTTACAGCAAAATGTTTCTAATGTTGTACTACTTCATAAGCCATTTCAAGAAATCTGCGTGCCATTCCACTGCTGCCTGCAAGTGTTTTTTTTTAAGCTTCAGTTGTATTGGCTACTTCTCCTTCTGTTTCACTATTCCACAAAATCCTTTTGTGTGACTGTCAAGCAGCTGTGTTTTGTTCCTTAATCTTCCCTGCACAGCTCCCCAGGAGAGACTTTACAACATAAACTGCAAAGTACCATTTTCACAGCAGGAACAACAGTGTTCCTCTTCAAAAAGAGGCATAATAAAAATAGGACTGTAATGAACATGCTAATTCTGGTCACAAGGTGCTACCTACATATAGCATCATCAGTGAAAGTTCAGGAAGTCTGGAAGCAAGATACACCTTTGCCTCTTCAAAAGCCTTCTTGTGCAATATGTGTCTGAAATAAATGTCTTTCCAGTATATGAAGTTCTCGCACAGGTATTTTCTTGCTTTCCTTGTTTCTATTCATTCAACTTTCAGAAGCCTGTCCCACTAGCAGCCCCCTGGCAATAATCACTACAACTATACAGCAAACAGTTAAGTCAGATAAACACTGGTATACATGGTTTATAGAGCTCCATCTGGAACATGGCAAATTTCTCCTACCATGCAGCTAATACCCAGAGTATGTACAGTCCTTCCTTCCATTCGTGTAGAAATGAGAGACATCCCACAGCACATTTTCCAACATTATAGCCGTGCCACTCCATTTGTCTAATTTTCATGCCCTCAAAGATATCTGTCCCAGATGACAGATTACTTCAAAATAGTTCCTTCTCATTTCAGTACTACTGGGTACAGTGAAAATACAGAAATGAGCTTCTATTATCATTGAATCTATTACTAGTAGCAGAAACCAAAAATGTAGCACCTTAGATTCATTGTCTCTGGTTTTTGGGCTTTTTGGGTTTTGTTTTTGTTTTTTTTTAACAGTGTGGCAATGTTCTGCACTTCTGAGAGTCTAATAAAAATCATCTCGCTCATCTCAATCTCAATCTTTGTGTGTATCAATGGACAGGGAAACACTGTTCAGTAAATATTTCACTTTCTATTTTATGCAGCAATGACTGTTTGGCACTAAATCAATAAGTTTCTAAAGAGCATAAAAAGGAATAACTGCCCTAGGCACTTTCCATAGAAATTTTACTTTAATTCTTCTTATACAGTGCCTGTGCTACAAAGTTGCTATATATCAATATTTTTATAGTGCACAGTACGATCTACAATAATAGAGAAAATAGTGGGCTGAAAAAACAAAATGCCTTCTGCTTACTGTAGCTTCTGTGTAGTCTTTCTTTACTTCCCAAACACCAAAGAAAACAAAGCAAACAGCAGTGATAGTTGAATGTACTTAGGTATTCTGCTGTATTGGACCTTCTCCATCCTTGCTTAAAGCCTGCACTCTTCTGTGCTGCAATCATACACCTTCTCAGGAGGTAGCTGAAGCTCAGTTTCTTGAGGTACTTGTAGTCTTGGTAGAACTTTATCAAGGAATAATAATTAAAAAATCATTAAAAAATGAAAAGCAGGATTCCTTAAAATTAACAGCATGGAATTGCCGCTGACTTCTCTACTAGAAGGAAGCACCTCATATCCTCCATCCTGAACAACTTATATGCTTGCATATGATGCCAAAATCCTTGTTTTATAGCCACAAAAAATGTCAGTTATCCACCATTTGCAAGACCAAAAAACAGACTTAGGTGGCTTTAACAAGAAATGAATGAACAATAAAAGGAAGCTATTCCATCTCTGAAGTCTACACAGTATGGGAAGATCCTACATTTTATTGTCTTTCATTGTCTATTGAACACTGATAATTCTGAATTAAAGAATCGAAGCACTGTTCCACTCATATGGTTCTCAGCACAAACTTTCAAAACAAAGAGCTCCAAAATAAATAGCATCATTTCCACTTGTCTGGAAGGAGAGTTCCAGGCTTCTCCTTACCAACTTTGTTTCCCTTCAAATTCAGTCTTTTCATGTGGGTGAATCTGTCCTGGAAAGCAGCCACCTCCTTTATATACAGAAAATCAAAAGCAGTTTCCATTTATCTCAGACGTTCACTCTTGATCCAGACTGCCACAATATTCAGCCTAGCAAGTAAAAGTTTAGCCTGGAACGTTTCCTGATTTACTCTGGTAAAAGAAAAAAGGTCCAATACTTTGTCTCTGCTAAGGCCTTGAAATGTTATCATCTGTAGCTGCCTTTTCTGCCTTTTTTCCTTCTCACATGGTGAAGTTTCAACACCCAGAAAGACTTCATTTATATTCACAGTTCTTAGAGACCCAAGTACTACAGATCAGTCATAGTGTAAGAACCTAACGAAACAGGGTAAAACCTGTAGTGCATAGAAATACTGTTACTCTATACTGCCACAGACAGAAAAACTGACAAATTCAGCTCTAAAAATATGGATATATTGGCAAAAATGTTGCTGTTCTGTGCTGCGCCAATGAATTGTAGCAGTTCAACTGGATTCAGCGAAACAAACAAACAGAAATGAATATAGGTAGGTACTTCAACTCCTGGGAACATCCTGATTTCACCCACGTCCCATATTAGGGTCGCAGTTCTTGTGGGTTGACTTGTGGGTAAACTCTGACTTCCTCCCCAGGTTCCCCCCCTTGCAAGAGGCACAAATGCCAAGTTGGGTCTGTGAAAGCACCTTTATGGAAAGATTCGAAGAACATACGAAAATTATGTGTGTATCTTCTGCAATTCAGAGTCACACCTATGCCCCAGGGATGAGTAAAGCCTAAGCAGACCACAGATCCAATTCACTCCACTCTGTTTTGCATTTGGTTATGTCTGTTAATTTCTGTTCACGTCTATGATATATATTTATTCCTAGAACAGCTATGTGAGGCACAGAGGCACTCTTTCCCACAAAGGCATAATCAGATGGAGTGTTTTCCACAAGGCTACTATTGCAGACTGTACAAGATGAAGATTTGTTTAACTTTACAAAGACGAAGCTTATGACAGAATTACTTATCTTCCAGGCTAATGCCCTTAGCACTGAATTATCATTTGTCTTGAAAAGCAACATAGCAAGTCATTTTACTTACAGCACTTCAAAATTTTAACCCTGCCAAAATTTCCTAACAATGCCCTATTACTCTGCATGGTCCTTGCTCTCTCTGATGTTACCTCTTTGTGTAAATCTACACTACCAGTATGTCGATGAGTTCTCATATGTTCCCAGTTTCCGATTAAATCTATAAATCTATTCCTGGGGCCAAAGTATACTCCAGCAGTTGCAAAAGCCATACATATTATGGCTGGAAACAACAGTCTTTCATATTTCATATTTTTAATTAGACAATTAATTTTTTATTAAAATTTAAAATTTAAATTGATGTAAGTTTTAACTTCCTAACTAAAAATGTAAATTTTTTGTTCATCAGGCATTTGCTTATACATATCATTATGCATGGTTTTTAAAACCAGGATCTGATGCCAGTGTTGTCTGAAGTGGCACTGAGATACTTGCATATGAAATATGCAGCAGAGCTAGATATGCCTTACAAGAAATTGATTAAATAATCAATAGGACAAGCAAAGAAACAGATCGCTTTTTACAGTCAGTCAATCTTGACACTCAGACAACTCTTTTGCCTTTTTCAACTGCTATGGCCCTCAGTAGAGAGATGAGGGACGTTCCTTCTTTACAAACCCCAAAATGAGAACTTTGGTTGGTTTAGAACAGCATCTTTCAAAACACATACATGCACATTTCAAGACCAGAGAATCTTGTAAATACATTTCAAGAAACTGAAGACAAAGAATACTTCTTCCGCCTAAATTTTCACATAGTTTTTTGCATTTTTGCCCCCTCCTCCCTTTTCCCATCTCCCTTTAATTTACAATACTTTTAATGCAATATGGAAATGTAATTTTATGTTCATTTTCAATAATGAGGAAGCTGTGCATAAAAAGTGCTTCTATTGGCTAATAAAGGGAAAACCTTATCTTGGCGAGTTAAGAGCAGGTCCATGGTGCTGTTTAAACATGAACCTAACTATCAATTGTCCCATTTTCATCAGCTGGTCTGGGAAGACTTTTTAAAAGATAACAGAGGGAATAATCATGGCATTAGAGATAACAACTTGAAATATTAAAAAGGCTTGCTTACATCAGACTACCTCTAAGGGAAAAGCACATATTATTTGTTATATATGTACACAGTTTTGTTACTTGACTCCAACAGTAATGCCAGGACTGTCTGTACTGATCAAAATAGCTAATAAAAGTTTAGAAATAATCTTTTACTTTTCTTTTTTTTGAATAAAAATCCAATTTCAGAGAAAAATAAGAGAAAAGAAAGCTCCTTGTCACGCTACATTTGTTGCAATACAAGGATCAAAAAAAATATATTTAAATCATACATTTTACAAATTTTCTTCCAAATTCTGTGAGGCTGACTAATCATCTTCAACTCCTAAAAACAGGTCCCTAGCAGTTAATTCTGCAAATCAAGTAATGCCATCTAATATCACAATACAAGACAGTAATCTTCAGTCATAAAAGCAAACCTGCAAACTGAAAAGTGTAATATTTCATGAAGTGTCTCCAAATCCAGTTTCCATTCATCTCCAGGTGACAGAATGAAACTTCCAGGTCATTTCACTACTAGTATTTACTCCTCTGAGTATTATCTAGACAGTAGACTTGGCAGTACATTCATATCCTCACCCTTGAAGGATAGTTGAAAAAATGGATTTTTTCCTTTATTGTCTTCAAAAACCCCTTGCCGAAGTAAGAATATAATTCAGGTGACACATATTTGAAATGGAAAAAGCCATCCCCTTTTTTATGTGCTATATCTTGGGGCGAAAATCTTGTACCAGCTTAACCTTATCTAAAAACCATTTATGCAACTTTTCAAGGTCACTGTTAATTGGCAAAATTTCTGTGTAAATGCTGGTCACACAAAGCTAAGCTACCCAGGGCAGCACTAAAATGTAAATCAAATGCATTCGTAAAACATTTTTTTATCAATAATTGATATAATAACCTGCTGTGCATGGCACTCCTGTTTCTCTTACTTTTTTCTTCTTTTCTTCACTCTAATCTGTCATACCCTGCATACTCACATTACCATTTTATGGTCAAAAATCAGAAATACAATATTCAAGTATTATGTGAAAAAGTTCGTATTTACCAGCATCAGGACTATAAAACATCCATTTGAAAAGAACTGTACTTAACCTTCCCGGTGAGAAACCTCTCTTTTACAACAACATAGCACTTTCAGCTCTATGAATTAAAGTAGTTACATTTAGAAAGAACTTACCACGTAAAACAGTGAGTCTTGTGGAAACACTTATTTCGCCAACACTGTTGGAAGCCACACATTCATAAATAGCTTCATCTCGTGGCGTGCGCAGTGGTTGTATTCTGAGAACTGATCCAGATCCATCATCAAACTCTATTACCTATAGAAGGAAACAAAAGCTGTCACAGATGTTGTTACAAATACCTATCCCTCAGTTAATCTGTTCGTGAACAGTGACCTGTTGACATTCATGTCATCAAAGCCAGGTTTGTTTTTCAAATACATGTACCAGGAAAAATTCCACACAGAGGGGAAAATGTTTAAGTGGCAATGCCTTGTAACACACATGAGTTCAGTGAGTATTCAATGGACACTCTAAGATAGTTTCAAGAAAAGAGGATGAAAAACAAACAACAACAACAACAACAACAAGCTAACAAGGGCTGTAAGAAAGGGTTCTGTGACTTAATGCTCTTTTATCCTGAAGTTCACCACCAATCTCTCCCCATTCTCTTAACCACTCTACCTTCAAATGCCAGTTACATCCATTTTAATTGCTGCAGACTATATTCCCACTCTACTCACACAGTGCAGTTCACTCATTCATTTATCTCCAAAGTGAAAAAGGTTCAGCAATTTCTGAACAAGACAGGACTACTCAGTTTAGCTATGCATTAACCCACAGAACGTAAGTAAATTTATCCAATAATGTATTAGAAAAGATGTGACCAGTTAAGAGACTAAATAATAAGGCCAAACTTTAAGGTTTAGTTTTTAAATTGCAGTACGTACACAAAAAGATTAATTTTCATATGAGAAGGAACTAATTGAATGGCTCTTATTTATTTCTTGTTCTGCAGTAAGAATCACACCAGATACTCATGAGTACTGCAGCACTCTGGGCATTGGAAAAGCCTTCCTGATAATTAAGTAATAATATTAATCTAGTTAATGTACTTTTTAAAAAATTGTTTGTCAATAACATATGTTAGTACTACCATCAGGTAAATGGCACTTATCAAGAAAGGGCAGTCACAATTATTTTTTTTACACAGAAATTAATATTTGGGCATAATCTATATATACCTGCACAAAACAATTTATATATATGCCTATTTGCACAGATGTTTGTGTCTGTATGTCCAATTTACACACAAGTAATCTACTAGATCTCTATACTTGTTGAAAGTAAGAGAGAAATAAAGTACAGAGTTGGGAACTAGGGTTATACGCCCATTATCTTTCCATTTTCATTGTAGGAATTACTCAGTTTTTTCTTAGCAGTGGGAGAGAAGAGGTCTAAGTGGAAATAAGATAAAAACCTGTTTTTTTCTGAGAAGAAATTGGTTTGATAGCCAACAGGCTGTATCACTTTTCCTTGTTCCTTAAGTAAAGCCACTGTCGTAAGCAAACCTAGAGAACACAAAATCTCCATCTGATCTTAGCACAAACAAAAGGCTAGCTAGAATTCTTGATAAATTGACATTTATGAGGGAAAGGAAAATTTCACAATCTTAAAGCAGACAGACTAATGATCTGTAGATATAAAATGAAAGCATGGGATCCAAATAATCACAATCATTACACTTAAAAAAAATTTGTTATTATTTAAATCTGAATGCTGAATAATCCTTGCTGGATGGCCAATAAAAACAGTTGCAGCAGACTGGGTTGGGCAAATATTGCAGAGAATAAGTTTCAAGTCTTGTGTCTCAAAATATGTACCATAAATGGATTTACTTTTCCTGTGATGAATTCTTGCCTTTCCTGCATATCCTAACAGATAGTTAATTCTTCCCACTCCCCCATCTACTGAATGAGATTTTTTTTATAAGAGCACAGATTTTTTAATAAAACTTGCCTCATGCCACAGGGTAGAATGGTGCAAATTTTTAAACTTGTTTTTTTCCCCTTCTCTCTTTCTTTTTAAGTTCCTCTGAGAAGGACTTCTTAGTAACTTAAAGTAGATTTTTCCAATTCATATTATTTAAATTGATTTGAAGGAGGGGAAGAAAAAAAGAATCCTCACGTATCATGTTCATTTATATTATATGCTTACAACCTAAATAAAAGATGAAAGATTAATAGCAAAGTCCCACAAGGTCTTATTGTACCCTTTAATTTCAGAAACAATGTATAGCTCTCACCACTATTCTCACTCAGTTGTGAGAATTAGCCTGTAAGCAAGAACATTTCACATTCAACGATAATTATTGTCAAATATACAAACAGGCCACTGTCAAGAGAGAGGGAATAAACTATTTGTTCCTGCATTGCCAGGTAAGCCAATTGCTATGTACATCAAGTCCCAGTAAAAAAGTTCAGGTTCCACATGAGAAAAAAAAAATCATGGCAAGGTTCGTGAAACACTGTAGGAGGCTGATCAAGTTCATTGGACAGGAAAAAAAAACAAACAAAAACCAAAAAACCCCAGCATCCCTGGGAAAACACGTGGATTAGATTAGATGGTCCATTGAAGTCCTTTTCAGCTGTACTTATTAGGCTTCTATGAACAGAGGTGTACAGGTAAAAGATTTTCATGTCTTGTATTATGAAGTAATCAAACTCAGAGAAATATACAAAATATTAATGCGAAAGAAGGGGAAAAGAAGCCCAACTAATTATTGTCCTATTGGCGCAGCTGACAATCTCAGATGTTTATTGTTTCCCAAATGTTCCATGTGTCTTTTTGGAATCTTATTTCTACTGTTGTTCTGTTCTTATTTAGAGATCCTATGGCATGAATTAATGGCCTTACTTTAGACAGGAAGGAAAGCTGCTTAAAATATTGATGGGCTCTGCACACTTTTTAACTACTATGCTCAGTGGTTATAATAAAAATTATAAAATACCTGGTAAGTGTTTTCAATTTCTTTGAAATACATTCCATCTCACTTGGCTATACAGCCTGTTCAACAGTCCACTAAAGGCATTTTTAAAACATTTTAAATTAATTTTTTATAGTTCCATTCAAGTATTTTTTATGGAAATAAAACTGTTTTATTTTTGCTTATTCTCCCTGAAAACAGGTACATAGGTACATAGAAAACAATATATGAAGCAAATAAACCACAATATATTGCAAAATAAAACTGAATCAACACAGTAAACACGTACATGCCCAACCTTTCACTGTTTGGAACTCACCTCAAGTGAAAATTTTGTGACCAGAAGGGAATAAATTGTGTAGCGTTTATGATAAAATTTCTATGTTAATCCCACTAGCCAATTACAGCTCTGCATATGCTCTGCAAAGTGCAAACAGTTCTTGGCAGTAGGAGGTTGCATTTAAATTCACGCTTTTATTTCTCACATTGCAGTAAATATACAAGCAAAGAATTATATTGGCTAATGAACAAATTCCAATGCCTTTAAAGATATTTTTGAACAAAAAAAGGAATAAAAAAAATTATTTTACACAAGATACACAATTCTTTTTTGCTGACATAAATCTAACCTGAAAGCCAGGGCAAGCAGTCTTCTCAAATACTAATAAAAATTAACTGAGATGACTTCAATATTCAGTCAACTTTTAATAGGTATATCTTAGATCATTCACTCATAAAATGAATGTCACAACTGTTTTATCTACAAATTAGTCATCTTCCAAACAGTTGTTTTCTTAATGCAGGAGTCTCTTGCTTAACATTGAAAATAGTGAAGAGACACAGGGAAAACCACACACTCTTAGTGCCAGTTTTGGTATGCATTCTACAAGCCTTCCCCCATTTTCTGAGTTTTTTCTTCATGTTAAAGGTCAATCCATATTTGATATTAATTGTTCCTGCCACTAAAAGAGAGAACGATATTTGTTGTCTTATTTTCCCCAAATAACCAGTATCCTTTGAACAGATTATCTTTACTATTTCCTTTAATTGAAGGTTGCGGAGAGAGAGGAAACAGGTCTTTCTAAAGCCTCTTCCTAGGTTACTGTTAAGAAAATAATCAAAAGCAAACAAGTTTTACATTTCTTCTTCAGCAGCAGGAACTACAATGTCCCTTTCATCTCTCTCTGCAAGAGCGCTAAGCAATTGTGGCAGCAGAAGCCGCAGCAGCCGAGGTCTGTTCAACGCACACTGTCACACAAGGAGGTGGCTTGCTCTCTGGAGACAGCAATGACTGCTCAGGTAATTAGCAGTCTGAACAGAAGCACGTCAAGGCTCCCCAGTTAGGTCATGCTAGTTTAGGGCACAGCAGTAGCAGTTTTCTCTTTAACAGTCCTGCGCATAACCCGTTTGCAAAATAAAAACTTCAAAAGACTGCTCCACTAAACTATCCCCGATATTTTGCTTAATCACTGATAATAAAGCACACATATTTGGTTTAGAAGTAAGGTTGGAATTAATGTTTTTCAGAGGAACAGAACAATGGACCTAATACCTCAAATCTCTGATTGCTGACTTTCTTTCCCTTTTTGTTCCAGACAATTTTAGGTCTTGGATCTCCTGTGGCTTGACAGATGAATGAGGCGACTCCTCCAGAAACCCCTGTCTGGTCAACGGGAGTTCTTGTAAACTTTGGTGGTGCTGAAACAAACAAACAAACAAACAAACAAAAAACCCAAAATTAATCTAAGTAGTAAACATAAAAAATAAGCCATGTCAAGATTTCAAAATGAAAAAAGAAGGAAATATTTTCTTTCTCCAGTGACAGTATTCACCTGCAAGAGAAAGCATTAAAAAATAACTAAAAGGTCAGGAAAGTACTTACAGATTTTACTAGTGAAATTTATAATAAAACGGAAATCTGATAGCATCAGAATAGCAAGATCACACATTATATTTTATCACCATTATAAATAAAAAAATCCAATTTGTCTTCTGTTGCAAAATGAGCTCATCAATCAGCTGGAATAAGAACATGATTCATGACTTGGCGTTATGATCACAGGATGTCATGAAAACAGGATTCCCACCTTTGAGCCATTAAAATCAGTGACATTTAGGAGAAAGCATTTGTAAGTTTGCAGTGGTGGAGGTAAATGACTATGTAGTAAGAGTCCACACAGAAAGGACTATAACAAAAGAGAGATTTATGCTTGGGCACAGTTTCGCATATAGCTCCTGTTCACTCCCAAATTATCCTACTCTGTCAGAAAGAAGAAGTGGAAAAAGATCCAACTATTGCAACAACAGGAGAGGAGAGAGAAAGGGAGAAATCGTTTTAAAAGTAGGAAAAGGCATTTTAATTAATTATTCTCTTTCCTTCTATTTCTGTTACAACATAATGAAAATTAATTTACCAGTCTTTGTGGTGAAACAAAACTTTTAAACTTACACCAACACAAGATGTGATTTCTAATAATTTAATATAAAAATCTATGAGATTATCTCTACCCCAGTACAGAAATGTTGACGAGTTCCTGTAAATATTTACATCATTCTCTTTCTTAGCTGAGAAATTTTTAGAGATCAAATACACTTTAAGATGCTGATTTGAATGATATGAAGTGAATACTTAGGACCAATAAATGCCAAAAAATCCAGGTCCTCGCTATACAGTCTTTCTCAGTTTTAAGTTGTTATATGTAGTTGCTCTATAGCAGCTGCTGTGATTCATTTTTGCTGTCATCTTCAACTTTCAGCAGTCAGCCTTCTGTTCTCTACCTCTTCGCTCTTCTTCACTTTCCTCCCTTAGTTCTGACAGTTATGTACCTGTCCTGCACTATTTTTTGTTTCTAAGTTCCTTCTCTTCAATTCTGATGTCTAACCCCTTATTCTGCTGAACTGGTCTTTCCACAGCAGCTTTTTGTAAGCATGTATATTTAAATGTCAGAAACCCAGCAGACTGCAAGTATGCATGTATGTAACACTTGTAGAAGTCCTGAAATAATTTAAAGTGCCAAGAAAATATGATGTGGTCATTATTATAAAACAAATTCAGATGTTGTTGTTATGTTGCTACATCAAATATGAGAGCATGCAGATTGTCCTAAGTTTACGAAATGAAATGAGTATTTTTTACCCTACACCTAATGTGTAACATACCAGTAACAAAGATAATGTTTTTAAAATGCATTAAAAATATAATGTTCCTGAAAATCTGCATGATTTTTGCTTCAATAGAGATGTCAGGCAAAGTTGTTATTGCTCAACTTTTCAGAATGCGCAAGAGTCCTTGCTGCGCTAATTTTGTCTGGTGAACATGTACCTGAAACCAAATGCAACAGCAAATCTGAGCACAGCAAAACAGTGTCGCCCTGCTGCCATTGGGAACTTACGAAAGAACATCTCTGATGTCAAAAAATTGCCAAAACCATGCCAGATAAAACACACTTAGAGCAAAGAAACTAAAACTCCTTTCCCAAGGCACAGGTTTTATGCCTGGACCACAGAAAAGACAGAAATGTATTCTGATGAAGAACATCTGGGTTTCACCAAAACTGCTAGCTTTGAATCCTTTTCTATGCATGTATTAACTCAGCACTCTGATATGTAAAGAGACATGACTGAATCTGATATGCTGATATTCCGTGGCACAAGTTGTGATTGTATGCCATCAAGTGAAAAATGATGCACTTCCATTCTCTTTTTATTCTTTTTGACATTTTGTGAATTCAGTGTTGAATTGCAAACCAACTGCAAGCAAAACACTGCGTGGGCAAGTCCATCAGCACAGAGTAACTACGTGTAGTAGCTCATAGGCAGCTTTTAAATTCTAAATTTAGGCCTCACTCATACATTCAGTGACTGCCCAACTGATAATTTCAAAAACAATAAAACATCAAAACATCAAAATCAATTGTCAAACTGATAATTTCAACATCTCACTTCTATAGAGACAAGGTCTGTGTTCAAAAATTTGCCAATTTTTCCATGCTTACAAGGGTTAAGGAGAGAAAGCAACCTAATTTAAGAGCCATGCTGTGCATTCACTCCTGCAACACTTCACTTAACTATGTTACGACCAGGAGAACTGCAGAATTTTAAACAAACAAACAAAAAAAGGCAACAGAAAATTATAAGCAAAGACTATGTTGAATTATGTTAAATTAGCTCTGCATAAAAACCTCCAAAACAACTAATCAACCAACCAAAAAACCCCACCATATTCTATTATTAGGTTTTACATCACTGCCAGTTCACCATGATATCTATGGTTGGCATGCTTTTATTAATATGCAATATATTATATTAATGGTAACAATAATTTAAAAAAAGATAAAGGGGAATCCCTTCCCTCCTTATCAAATTCTCCATTACTGCAGTTCAGATAAACACAAGAGAGCTTGCATTAACTTGTACCGTATGAAAATTTACCTTTCCCATTGCTGTCTAACACAAATGAAACAAAAAAAATCCCCTTCATCTCCAACACTGTGCAAACAGCATAGCTGTTTTTCAAACAGTGCACATAGCAATATATATGAAACTAAAAATTCTCCACCAAACTTAACTGCTGTTAGAGGTAAAATCCATTTTCTGACAATTTCTTCATCTAGGATTGGGCCAAACCTGGTAAAGGACTGTAACTGCTATGACTTCTTACGAAAATTGCTTACTAGATTCTGCAGAGCTGTATCTACATAGTTGAGTTGCAGAAATAGGGCTGAATACCTAACGTGGCTTTCATAGCTACCTGAAGAAGAACAGTATTTTTCCAGTCCTATGTGAATTTTTTGCTGGATCAACAAATAGTAAAGCTGTTGTTTGTTAACTAACAGCAATTGCTACGAAGCATTAGAGGCAAAAGACAAGCACAGTTGTTATATAATGATGTAATTCCCTATTTGTAGACATTTTTCAAGAAAAGGAAGTTTTTACGGTTGTATGTCAAGGCCACATTATTGTATGTAAGGACTGATATTATCTACATCAATAAAAAAGCTTCACATTCCAGTATAGAAGGGGGAACCATGACGATGCTTGTGTTTCACTTAGACCATAATCTAGCTGACAAAATAAGGTATGTGGCTGGTCAAAGCTGCCTTTTGCATAAGTAAGTAATTCCTGCAAAAAAACATTGCCACAACTCTTCTCCAGTGCCTAATCTTGAAAGCAAGACAGTTATCTTTGAGGTATCATACAATATCAGAGAAGGTAAATTATTATTAAAACACAGGTAATTTTATCTGAAACAGTAAACTTATAGTAGTCCTGTACACTTCAGACATTTTAATGCATACAATGGCCCTTTTCAGCAGTTCATAGAATCATAGAATGGTTTAGGTTGGAAGGGACCTTGAAGATCATCGAGTTCCAACCCCCCTGCCATAGGCAGGGACACCTCTCACTAGACCAGGTTGCCCAAGGCCACGTCCAGCCTGGCCTTGACCACCTCCAGGGACAGAGCTTCAACAACCTCTCTGGGCAACTGTTCCAGTGCCTTACCACCCTTAAAGTGAAAAACTTCTTCCTAATGTTTAATCTAAACCTGCCCTCTTCCAGCTTAAAGCCATTCTCCCTCGTCCTATCACTACATGCCCTAGTAAAAAGTCCTTCCCCAGCTCTCCTGTAGGCCCCCTTTAGGTACTGGAAAGCCACAATAAGATCTCCCTGGAGCCTTCTCTTCTCCAGGCTGAACAGCCCCAACTCTCTCAGCCTCTCCTTGTAGGAGAGGTGCTCCAGCCCTCTGATCATCCTCGTGGCTCTCCTCTGGACATGCTCCAGCAGGTCCATGTCCTTCTTATGTTGGGGACTCCAGAGCTGGATGCAGTACTCCAGGAGGGGTCTCACGAGAGCGGAGTAGAGGGGCAGAATCACCTCCCTTGACCTGCTGGCCACACTTCTGTTGATGCAGCCCAGGATACAGTTGGCCTTCTGGGCTGCGATTGCACATTGCTGGCTCAAAGTTCATCTTGGTTCAGTTCATCTTTGAATTTGTGAAATTAAATTTAAATTTGGCAAACCAGTTAAATTCTCTGCTTCAGGCTCAGCAGCTGCACCAGAAGTACAACAATGTCTGCATGTTTAATAGGTGTTGCGAGGATAAACTCATTTATGGTCAAGAGATGCTCAGACTATGGTGATAGTAGCCAGCCAGCCATGGAGAAAGATAGGTATTATCTAATCCATCTTTTCATTATTCAATCAACATGTTCACCTTATTACATTTAAAGTGACCATCATCAGTGTAAGGGTATGTGAAATCATAACCCAACAGAACCAAAAATGAAAACTAGTATTTGTTTCCTTTATCTTTATAAAGGTTGCTAATTAAGGTTTGACACAAATTATCTCCACAATTAATGTTGTCAGTTTCTTGACATTGATTCTGACCTTAGCTGCTAGGCACTCTGATAGCAAACACAATTACACTGCATACACAGTTGTGCTTATTAACATAAGGGCAATTTTGATTGAGAACTGACAACTATTTTCAATTTCCCTTAACAATCGCAGTGCAGAGTCCAACAAAAACTCTCTGCAGCACACTTCACTAAGCACAGCAATAATCTATATGGGAACCTTCCAGTGCAATTAAATCTGCCAAAATAAAATCTGATGTAATAGGTTACCAACTATGATATCACAGCTTTTCAGCACTTTTGAAACTCTACTTGGGCACACTTCAATAAAGCTGCAACTAAAATAACAAAAGTGTAATTAAAATAACAAAAGTAAAATTCAGTTAATATCAGCACTTCATATTTCTGGATTTGAACTCTTGTAGGTATCATCAAAATTGCAGCAATATTGGCTATTAAATGCAAACAACACAAGATATGTTTGTTTCAGCTTGTTTACCTACCAGTGCCTACTCAAATATTTGTTCTGATACTGAATTTTGACACCTTGTCAAGGAATACAAGGATAAGACTTTACCTTCTTCAAAGGAAAAGTGAGAGCTAATGGGATGTCTGCAACCCAAGTACAGTAAGCTCAGCATGCAGACCTACTACAGACAAGATATACAGACAATGCAGACCTTAATGTCTTTCTGTTTCTAGACTCTCTATTTGGGGTGTATGGAAGTTCCTAGAATACCATAATTCAACTTATGATTAAACTTTATCATACGCTTGAAATATGAAAAAGTTTCCAAAATCAGAATAAAAATTTCCAAAAATCATATCCTATCATATCCTTTGTCAGCATTCATAGCAAGTGCGAATAAAGTAACAAATACATCAGAAAAAATTAAACATGCTTAGATGCTTCTTTCAAACGCCCCATTTACTTGTAAACTAACATGTACTGATGTTTCAGCAGACTTCTGAAAGATTGCAGTAACTTTTTGGTTGTAAAGACTTGTTTTGTAGCAATAAAAGCTGGAGGATGATACAGTCACAACTGTTCCCATGGAACCTTTTCATCTGACACTCAGAAATGCAGGTTGGGTGCAGAGTAAACAACGTGGCCTGGCAGGTGCCATGCACTTTGGGATACTGGACACACACCACCACAAGAATCAGTCACTTAGTGTAGAGCCTCTATGTATTACTAGTGACATCAAGTTTCAGTGAGGTATGTGACTGGACTCATTCCTAGTTATAAATTCTGAAGTCATTCTTCCCATGCCAAATTATACACTCAGAAAATTCCTACATGGAGTGGAAAAAAAAAAAAAAATGGAAGGAAAAAAAAAAAGAGTAACAGAAACACCCTTTATTTGTCCCATGTCTCACTTTGCAATATTCACTGCAACCCACTGACTTATTAGGAACTGTTATATATGCTAAGTAAACAGGCCATAAACTGGTTCACATTCAACAACGGTGAAGGCTCCCATCCTGGTAAAAAAGAACAAATGGGCAAATGTTGGATGAAGTCTCAGCCTGATACTGTATAGATACATTGCAAATTACGTGAGTTATTATTATTTTCACAATTCTTCTTGGAATTAATATACTAAAAAAACTATTTTATATATACATAATATTAAATAGAAAACCTTTTGTGCTCATTTATTTATTAAGAAGAATTTTCAAAGCACTCATTTACAGCATTCACTGCTAATTCACTCATTAATCATAATTTGTGACATCAGTTAGATTGATCATTGTTATAAGCAATTGTTTTGCCTTAATTCTAACCTGCACTTACAGTGGACCTGCAAATTGGCTATGTAAGAAAGTTAATTAGCTTTTTGTTTCTATAAGGATGAGCGACAATTTGTACTCATGAAATCTGCATAAAGAAATCCCGAAGTTCCAACTGGTATGTTCCTAAAGGCTCTTGTCTGTCAGTCACAAGCTGGTGACATTTTCCTGTTTCTCACTATAAACATCTTAAAACTGCATTATCCTTACAACCTTTAGCAAGAAGAATAGCAACAACGCAATCTTCAAATGCCATCATACTCTGAGCAGCTGAATAGTTTCATTATCCTGTAAATGAAAATTACCGGTTTTTCATCTTTGAACAACTAAATGCAGTCCAGCTAGGCCAACTAATTCCAGCCGAAGACCTTCAACCATTTGGGTCACAATATTTTTTTGCAGGTACAAACACAGGTTTCCCAAAATCCTGGCTGAAGGAAACTAAGCTATTTCACTTTACAGGCATCACAACATCCTCTTAAAAACCCAGCCCCTCCAACAATGCTTGTAAAATCTTTATAATATAATCAAAATGTTTATGTCCCCACCTTCTTTCTGCTACTTGTATTCTTCTGAAAACAAAAGCACTCAGAAGAAACAATTATGTCAAAAATGTCTGAAGTTTTTTTTGGGGGTGGTGGGTTTTTTTTCCAATTTAGCAGTCATCTCCAGTTCCCAAGCCTTCAATCAGCCAGAGCATACCCACCCCACAAATTTAGTAAGCAGCTCAAATAAAAGATTATAACTTCCCGATCTCTCAAGGAAAACACATTAAAAGTCAAGCCTATCTTTATGTTTTCAAATTTTCTGCAATGCACAGCATCAGTTTATTAGGCTGACCATTGGGTTTATTCTTCCCTGAAATACGAAATCTAATGACATACTTACAAGTAAGGCCTTACAGGTAGAATAGGTAGGTTACATTTTCCAAAAGGTCTAATGTTAAAATAGTACATTCCTAATTTGTACCTCTAGGCTGTGCAAACCTTGGTACCAGCTCATTTCATTGTGGATTATATATGCTTTTTTAGAAACAGACATTATCTGAGCCCTAGGGACACAGGAGGAATACAAACCAACACAGACAGCAGCAGCAGCAATTTATTTGCCAACTAACATCATCTGCCCCCCCCCCCCCCCATCCCACTCATTTACAGTTTATAATAACTGGAAGAAAGAAAAAGGCTTTCACAGATATCAAGAACCTATGTGAAAAAAAACTGTTAAAAAAACTTTTATTAATACTATAGACTAATACATTTATACCCTAAGTAGGACAAAGCTGAAGAATCTATTGCTGTGCTTTTTCTTTTACAACTGTTGCAGGCAACCTGATAAAAATTTAAGTTGGTTTTGTGACAAATTATTAGGACACTTACTGTAAAACTGAGACCAGCCATTAACTACTTCCTCAGCAGAACGTTACCACAGTAAGCCCAATGGGAAGTCAGGGTTGACGGGGCCACCAGAGTCAGCCTCCTCGATGATCAGAACAAAGGAGAAGCCTCCTGAAGCCAGACCTACTCCCACCCTCCATCTCCTCTTGCCTTCAACCCACAAATTGTGTACACAGCTCCACCTGCCAGTGCTACATGCCCATGACCTTCACTACAGACTTTAACCTTCTCTTAAATAGCACTACAGAAAACGAAACAATTTTACACATTTGTTTCTAAATCTCCCCTCATTTACCCCAGTGTCTCATCAGTCATTTCTACACAAGAATTACAGTTATTGCTAGTTTAAGAAAAGAGAATCAGGATGATTGGTTCTAGTATTTGATCAACCTGAGCTCTGAAAGATATAGTCGCAGCATTAAGTACCCACTACGCAGTAAATGCATAGGAGGGCAAGAATTCTCTTTTATTCTTTCCCATGCCTGTAGGAGTTCCAACACAGTAAATCCAACACAACTGCACATGTGCCTTTAAGTTATACACCAGCGCATGTGTTCAAATGCATAATACAAAACAAAATAGGCATAAGCTTGTGTATATACATAGCATTTACCACATGCAGTATACGTAAAATTTGGGTGGGGCCTAATCTACCTGAGTTAGAAAGAGGAACTTGCTAGTTAATCCAGTACTAAGCCTTCTTCCAGCAGCAAATGAAAAGCATAAAGCCTCTTGAATCTAAAAGGTTAGTGACGTGCAGTACTTCATCCCCCAGGAACATTACATAACCTTGTCATATTCACTAATTTAATGAAAGGAAATTCCGCTTCAAAGCTCTCTACTGCTTCTTTTTAAAATTTTAATGTCTGCAGACTGCATATGAATTATTTGGTAACTGAGAGCTGACACTCCTTTTCAATGTGCAAAGAAGAAGCAGTGGATCTTAAAATGCCACACAAGCTGATCTCTTTACAGAGGAGTTTTGCTCTAAGAGAAAAGGGTGAATAACGATATCCCACAGGTAAGAGTTTCAATTAGTGACTGAGAGTATCTGGGTTATGACTAGAGAGATGGCCTTTATTGGTGTTTCAGCCCAACTAAAACCCTCAAAATACAGGTACTAAAACTAGGAAAAATAAAATTGGGCACTGTAACAACTGAGTGAAGGTTCCACTCATTTTTTATTTATCTAAACACAACAAAATGCATACTTGGCCATTTATACACAGGGCAAATTGCTTATTAGCGACTGTGAAAGCAAAATCACCTATCTAATTACAAGACTGACTCACAGATAAAAGAAACCATCAAACTCTACGTACTAAATATGGTTCAGTGTTAATGCTTGACATGGCACCCATATAAGAAAATTCATCATAACTCCTGTTCAAGCAGAAGAGAAATTAATAAAATTCTGCCTGAGAACAGACCACATGACTTACTTTAAGTATCATCTTTCTTTTCCAACACTAGAGACAAACTGCCTTGCTACCAATAACCCAAGTGGCCAGCACATCAAAGGGGAAAAGCATTCTGTTACAATCTGCTACTATGCTCTGTGAAAGTGACCTAAGAGCCTAATCTTTTGTACTACTTGCCTATATGGGTGAAATGCCTTAATGTTTTCCACGTACTGTAAAATCATCCCTAGCCCAAGCCAGCTGAAGGTAAAAGGAAACAAAATTTATAAAACTCAAAATACATACATTATAAAAGTTTATAAGGACATGGGTGATAGAAAATTCGAAGTCATTCAATCTTTCTATTGCAGTTACCAAAACCAAAAGACCTTTGTTCTCCACTTCTGTTTCCAGATAAGGTGAGAAGGCTTATTTTAGGGACCAAGCCCTTGGCCAAATACTAGTCCCCAGCGTCCATCCGCAACAGATGAGGAATATACTTAATCTGTTCCTTGGGTGTATGAGGATACCTTTAGAATCATAGAATCGTTTAGATTGGAAGGGACCTTCAAGATCATCCAGTTCCAACCCCGCTGCCATGGCCAGGCACAACTTCCACTAGACCAGGTTGCTCAAAGCCCCATCCAACCTGGCCTTGAACACCTCCAGGGACGGGGCCTCCACAGCTTCCCTGGGCAGCCTGTTCCAGTGCTTCACCACCCTCAGAGTGAAAAATTTCTTCCTCATATCCAATCTAAATCTACCCTCTTTCAGTTTAAAGTCATTACTCCTCATCCTATCACTACATGCCCTTGTAAAAAGTCCCTCTCCAGCTTTCTGGTAGGGGGAAAGTATTTAAGTACTGAAAGGCTGCTCTAAGGTCTCCCCAGAGTCTTCCCTTCTCCAGCCTGAAAAACCCCAGCTCTCTAAGCCTGTCTTCATAGGAGAGCTGTTCTAACTCTCTGATGATCTTCACAGCCCTCCTCTGCACCAATTCAAACAGGTCCACGTAAACCTGTCAACAGGTCCATCAAACCCATCTCAAATATAATAACTGACGTTCACCTTAGTGACAAAGTGGTTTATATCTTCTCTTTTGAAGCGTTTTGGACTGAGTCATGTCCTGTGCTGGTGGTATACACATAGTGTTATACCTCTTTCTGTGTTGGGTTAAACTCTCAAACTGCTGAGGGGCAGGCTGTTGTTACTTGGGACAAATATGTGCGCGTATTTAATCAAATCTTACAGTCCATATGAACATAGACAGTTTGGGGCATTAAGAGGTTTAAGATGACTTTCTACTTGCAAACCAGCATTAAGAGATGGCATGACTTGACATAAGAGTAATTTATTGAGCTAGACTGGTTAATAAAAGCATTATATCATTAAGCTTTCTATAAAACAAAAAAATACTAGTTAGTGGACTCATAAATCTTTCTTTCCTTCTTACTAAGATAGAACTACTTCTTGCCCAGAACTTGATAAACATCTCTCTCTCCATCAGTTGTAAAACAACATTTACCATTTGCCTACAACAATCGATTATGTGAAACCTGAATCAGATGTCCAGCCAAGTAGAGAGAATATTTGTCCCTCTTACCAACAATGCTGTGAGAGCTACACAATGCAGCCCAGCTTCAACTGGGCTAAAACGACAGGTTTAAAAAAACTAAAAACTGTACCTAAAAACCTAAAACTGTACTAAACGACAGGTAAGTGTGGCCTGCAAGATGAGACATTACTGATACATAAGCTGACATTCATAAACTAGGTCAGAAAACTGTTTATAGGTATTAAAAAAGATTCAGTGACTAAAGACCCCAGTGGATCATCCAGGTTCCTTACTTACAAGTCACTTAAGGTATATCAGTATGGTTAACACAGTACCACTAGCCTGCTCTGGGATATGGTTATACAGATACAAAAGCACTGATTAGAACGTATTTAAGCTGGCAGTATTTTTAATACCGTGCGTTTTCAGTACTACACAAATGTCCTACTGTGTATAGCTCCTGCTGTGAATACAAGCTCCTACCAGTGACATTTTGTTGTCAGCAACCACAATGCACTGCCAGTATGCAAAAAATACTACTACTAAAGTGCAGTTTTGAAGTTAAAATTGCATCCGCTCTATGAACTTCTTCTGCAGGAGCTATATTGCTCTAACTTCCCTCCAACAAAGTTACACCAGCAGAAATTTGAAGTGTACTACATATAATACATTCAAGAATGCGAGAACTAAAAACTCACATAAAGATATGCACAACAAAGTTGTAAATAGCTCAGAAAGTCAATTAAATAGTACATACACAACCAAAAGAAACGTATCACCACATGAAGGTAAACCTTTAACTACTAAAAGTCCATTTCTTTTTTAATTCTGATATGTGACAGCACTTCATACAATGATGTTCTGCAGTCTATTACCTAAAATCACTGAAGGGCACAATTCTCTGACACCTTGTATGTCACTGTAGCATCGCACTTGCTTTGTAAGAATCTTGCATGGTTATTCATGTTACTTAAATTATTTTAATATAATTTTCTGTGATTAAAAATACACCTAAATAGATAATCCTGGCCTACAGCTGTGTCTACCTTATACCTATCTCATCTATATTGCACCAATGATATGTTCCCTTCTTCTCTCTTTAACATAAATTCATTCTTCTCTAAAAAAGAGATACCAAGAAATCATAACATTACATGTAACTGACATTCAGTGAAGGGCATGCTATTTAAAGGGGGACATAATGACAAATTCAGGGTGGAAGAGCGGTAAGAGTTTTACATATGGCCAGATATCATGCTGTAAGAGGAAATCTTAGACAGGGATTCTCCAGCTTCTTTGGCCATCGAATAGAAAGTTTTTCTGTTACTCAGTTGAAGAAGCTAGAAACTATTTTGCTTCATTCATACAGGTTATTTACAGTATAAAAATTTAAAAGCACTCCCAAGTGCTTATATGTGGTATACACAGATTGTGAAAAGCCTCACTTTTGTTTGGTCACCTCCCTTAGAACGGATTCCCATCAAATACCACAATTATGCTTTACCCTCAACTGAGAAAATCAAAAGTGGCCCAGACACAGGGACTCTTACTCCATTCTTACTCTCCTCTCATGCGTCATCCTTGTCTTACGCTCTTCTTTATCGATCCACAGCTTTTCTGAGAACAAGCTAAACAGACCAAACTGGAACTGTCTAGAACAGTTCAAGTGTGTGATCCCGAGAGAGTCTGTGAAGGCAACACAGAATCAACAAAGTCAATTCACGTGGGCTTTATGTCTTGCTTTATCTATGCAGTGATTGCACTTTTACAGTGAAGGACCCCCCATAACTTGGGACCATGACTGTATCACTGAAATACTGATATGCAGAGGTGATCTTAGCGGGGTCTGAAATGCATTTTCAAGTTAGTGATTTAACAATAAGTACTTGCATTCTATGATTTCATCCAATCTACTGTTTTTAAGGCATACTTGGTGTTTTATAAGATTACAAAATAAAAGCTTGCAAGAGTTTTGTTGGACACAATGAAGCCTTCTTTCTTAAAAAAAACTAATTTACATTTGCCTTGTCACAGAGATTTTCACTCTGAAACCTCCATCATAATTGGAAAGCACAATTCATGCCTATCTTCAAAATAAAAGTAAAAATTACTGAAATATAACTACCAATAAGGATTGCACTCTCCATTTTTCTTTCACAGGCAAATATGTTCTTTCCAACTATTGTAAAAACAAAAAGTAGTATCAGTCCTAGTCATGGTTCCCTTCTCACTTCCTATCTAAGTAGTAAGAAGACTCAGGAAACAAATTCACTGAAGTTTGGTCTCAAGAGATAAAACTGGAAGCCAAAAGCACTGAAAGTGACAGTTGGCTACTGGACAGAAGGGAGGGCTGAGAGCCAAAACTTTGTAATTCTAATCCCATCTCTGCTAATTGCTTGTTGTTTAGCTTCAGGCAAATTACTTAACCTCCATGTCTCTATTTCCTTACTTCCAGGATTATGCTACTTACATATGTCGCAAAACATAGGGAGGAGTATTATAGTGGCTACTGGCGTTATGTTCACAAAATTTGTGTAAAGATTTGTGCTCATGCATTGAATAAAAGGGCTGAAAAATGTTCCAGTTTAAGCCCTATCTACTTATAACAAGGATTACACTTCTATTGCAGTGAAGGAAAAAAAACCAGACAAACTACACTCAAATCTTTAGCATGTCAGTGAAAACTGGTAGCTATTTGGTGAAGTTATTAGTCTTTGAAAATTGCAGTCCTCTGCATATCAGTATTGCAAAATGTTGGTTTAATTAACACTCTTTTCTCTAAGGAAATCAGCTTACATTGCACAAGCATACTGAATAAGAACTGCTCATTTTGACACTGAGAGGTATGTACTGAAAGCAGTTATCTTCTATGAAATGATAATAAATTATTTCTGAAAAATATATTGCCCTGCATCATAATTCAAATTCAAAAGTGTATAATTAATATTGTGTGTGTCCATTTAAATAATAGAATTGACTGTTTTAATTATGCAGCCATGTTAATTATAATATTCACTTAAAATATTCATTTATATAACACTAAATATGTATAGATATGCTTACATCTAAGTGATATGCATGTTCAGAAATTAGAAATTTAGGAAAATTGTATTTTACACATCAGGCTTCAGCAGCCTCTTGAAAGTGTACTTTAAAATGGCTGCATGTTTCCTGAACAGAATTGAGAACCTGAGTTTTCTGTCTATGAACTCAAATTTCTATATGTCTGAGTCCCAATGGCACATTCGAAATGTAGAAAATGTCTAGAGACCAATCATTGTACTGCACCATCAAAGCTACAGTCTGCTTATAGGAATCGTATAAAAGTAGGGTAAAATCTACATTATTGCAAAATTTCCTGATTTTTCTCTGATTTTTCCATCTGGATATAAGAAGACAACCAGAAATAAATTTCTCACAACAAAACTGAAACTTGACACAAATTCATGTGAGGTTAGACCACTGAAGGTGGGAACACAAAGAACATGGGAGGTCACCAAAAAGAACACACTATAGCTGGATTCAAATATCCAAACACGAGAAGAATCAGGCTGCGGAAAGACAGGAATAAGAAACTAGCTGAAAACATGGTTCATTTCAGGAAAAAATGCTGAAAAGCAAAAAAGAAGCAGAAAATGTTGGTCAAACAATGCAGAGGGTTAACCCAAACCCAGAGGAATTTCAGGTCTATTTAAGATTCAAGTAAAAATGTAAGTAAAAATAGTATCTTTATATATTAATATATAGCCAGTCAGTCATGTAAGGTAATTAAAAAAGAAAAATGTGTGAAAAGCTTCGGTTTTAGTATGTATAAAAGTTGCTTGCTCCCAAGGGCTCTCTGGAAAGTTGCAATTTACTTTTTGTGTTCCTTAACATGCAATGCACCGTATAGAATAATAGTAAAACCTCTTGAATGAATTACTGTATTGTTCATAAATCAAAAGAATCAATTACTATGTGTATTGTTACCTTCACTGAATGCCTTTAGAAAAGCAGCTTCTGGAGGTTCAATAATTTTGCATATCACTGTGTCAAAAGCTGGCACAGAACTCGAAAAAATTCTAATTAGAGTTAGCAATAAATATTTAGAAGTTATACTTTGATGCTTTCACTTCTAATAACAAACCTCTTTCTCAAAGTAGACAGCTTTCAAAAAACTCCAGAAGAAAAAAAGTCTTTGAAGCTTTTGTTTTCATTATTCTTAACAGTACTCTTCACTGTAATAATACAATATAATGCAATATAGGGTACCAAAGCAAAAGGGAAGTGGGGAGGAGAATCAATATATAATTACTGCTGACAGAGATGGAAACCAGCAAACAAAAGCCCACTGGAGTATCAGATGTACTTTTTAGGTTTTAGGCCGTAACCCCAGCAACACAGTTCATAATGAAGAAAACAAGGTTTAAGTTTTCTGTGTGCTTTCTCCCTCCTTCAATAGACAGCAGTATGGTATGTTCATATGTACATGTTGACCTTTTGTATCAGACTGCAGCATAACATCAGCAGATATGACAGGTCTTTTGCTGTGCTAATTTAGTTAGTTCTACACTGGTATACAGAAATACACCTGCTGGGCAGAGTTAAAAGAAATATAGTTCTGACTCTTCATAATACAGGAGCCTGTATTGGCCAAGGAACACCAGCCTGTGATATTCTACTTGATAGCAGAGCTAGAAACATTACGAACTAAACCTGTGTTTTCTGTTTATTTTGAAAGTTCTGAAAACTTATTTGGTGTACTGGCATCCCTGCTGTTATCCCCTGCTACTAGGACAAGAGTAGTAGGATGTTCTCAACTGTCCCTTCCAATAGACAAAGAGCTATATGCAGGTATATATAGATTCTAAGAATCAAGAAATGAATCTGGTGTACACAGGACCAGTCTGTTCTTGAATTATTTTATGTTATAAAGAACAAGAAGAAATATAAGGAAAACCAAAATCATAGAATCATAAATCATGGAACAGTTTAGGTTGGAAAGGACCTTGAAGACCATCGAGTCCCAACCCCCCTGCCATAGGCAGGGACACCTCCCACTAGACTGAAGTAGTTCAATTTTAAAAAGAAACACTTTACTTTCTATAATTAAGAACTGATGTTATTTCAAGGAAATTATCATGCTTTGAGAATAAAGTTACAAATTACCACTCTTTAAAAAAAAACGAAAACAAAACAACCAACTTATAATGCCTGACTATATGACTTACCACGGCAAATAAAATGCAAACTAAGGAATGCTTTTGCTTCTAAGCACGTAAGGCTAACCTACCCATGTGCATATTTATAGCACAGAAAAAAAATCCCAACACTTCAAAAAGTGTCAAAAGCATCCTCACCTTTGAGTTTACTCATACTGCAGTCAATTCTGTAGCTACAGTCACATACACATGCCCTAGTCAGTTTTAACTTAGGTAAGGCAGCACAGTTAGCAGTTAGCTACAGATCCCTCAAGCAGGTACCAAAGTAACTACAGGGACCCTGCAGAGGGATTGGGACTCACACAGGCAATCAGGCTACCCTGTTTGCCTAATGGTTAAAGTAGCCAGAGCATATCTATACAGTCACAATCAAGAACAGCAACTTCAGAACTGACAAAAGTATTGACACAGGGAAATTTTCACCTTTCTTATCATTTCTCACAAAAACCCCACACCAATCTACACTGCATTACACACCCTGAACTCCCTTGATTCTGCAATCCATTACAAAGATGTTTTTTGCCTTGTCACTATCAAAATGAGATTTTGTGTATGTGTGTAAATCTTTCCATATTGGTGACCTCCAAGTTCAAATTCCCTGTAACGCCTGAATGTCAAATTTCTTTCACAATCCACCAGCATGTTTTCTCTTTATACTATGCGGAACTGAATCCTTTATCTGATTCCCATCTTGAGCCTCCCCTGTTCTCCTAGATCTGAGAATCTAAGTCCTTTCTGATGGAAGTCAGGACTTATTTCTTAAGCTTTCTGATCATATTCCAGTGAATGTTTCCACCATGCCCTTAATTTATTTCTTATCTTGTTTACGGGTGGTTCCTCCTCACCACAGCAAAGGAATATGAAATTAATCCAACAACTAAAGTATTACACTGTTAAAAGGTGGAATGGCTATGACCAAGTAATTTTAATTGCCAAACATTGCAAATAGAATAAATATTGGATATGGCACCGTGGAGCCAGAGCCAATTGTCTGCATCATTGTTATTTGAAAATATTCATGCTCTTCCCCACACACTGCTTCACTGTGACCTTTCAGGACTGACTAAATTAACCCCTTTTCTAAAAGAAATAAAAAGGCTATGAAAGTCGTGCAGGTGTGCACAGTTTCGTGTGAATGAACAATGAAGAACTGATAAAAAATTCATACAGTTACCTCCAATGTCCAGACAATTACTTCTAGGAGCAGCTATCTTTCTCCCAAGATCAGATGAACGTGTAAGAAGAACATGACAGAACTGAGTGCATAAGTGACTGATACAAAAACTTGACACACAGAGTAATGAAAGCAATGGAACCCTCGATATTTCATGCAGATGATTAAACCTGTTATGGGTTTGTCCTTCTGTTTTTAACTGCTTTTATAACAGTGAAGCTATTAGATTCTTCCAACACTGTAGGCCATAGACTAAGGTGTAAGTTTTGCTGTAGACCACAACAGGTGAAATCCTGGTGCCACAGGTATCAGTGGTGTTTATAAGTGGGTCCAGCCTTTTGCCCATATTGCCAGATTTTCTATGGTTGTGAATGACTCCAGCAATAGTACTGCTTTTCAGGACAAACACCTATAGAACCTTCTCAAGATTTCTACAATTACACTCACAAAATGAAAGTTGTGCAAGACACAGCACAATGAACACAAATGCGCATTTACGTCTATACCATCTGATAAGCACAGGTTCTGGAAGAACCCTTTTTTGCTTTTTAACTGTCATATTGCCATAAAACTTGACTAGAGATGCAACTATACTTCTGCTGTAATGAAATTTCTGTAAAAGATCACTCCTGTTAGGCAATCTTTGAAGACTGAACTATTTTGAAAGTAATTCTGTTCCTTTTTTTTTTAAAATTACATCCGTCATCAGTTGATACTATGTTTCATTCAAGAGATTTTAAAAATTTTGTATGTCTCTACGTAAAATATTTTCCCTGTCTTGAAAATGAGAAAATATGCATACTATGTACAGCTAAAGCGTTTTCCTAAATGTGCTGGCTAATTTCTTCACTATCGTAAGCTGATCAAAACTCAGTAATTTCAGTGACACTGCTCAAATTTACAGAAATTGAAGATTTGGCCCATTATTTTTAGATTCAGACTGAGCTGCAAGCAGCACACATTTACAGCACTGGTATTAATTACACAGCTTCCAACAATAACAGAAGTTTGCAAGCTTACCTCATTATGCACTAAATTAGCCCTGACTGCACAGAAGTTGAATGAATAGCTATAATCTGGTACTGTTCATACTTTGCTCCAGCAAAGTCTTATCATGACAAGTAACTGTAACCGAGTCTTAAGAGTTAGCTAGCAGTTACAAACACACACAAAAAAAGAGAACACAGAATACATTCCATACGCTGTGAACTAACGGGTCTGGGTGACAGGCACCCACACTACACTGTACAAAAAATTGATAAATGAATGGGAGTCATAAAAGTTCTTACATTTAAATTTTTACCTAGCTTCCTATGAGACAAAACCAAGCCTATATTTCAAATGAACTCATTCACATTGTGCTTAATTTGAGTCTTGCATTTAAAAAGTAAAAAAAAAGTTAAAAAGTTTGTGACAAAAAATTGCTTCAACAGCACTTAAAAATTAATTTACTAAAATTCGAGACTGGATACTGGTTTTGCTCAGCAACTAAGAGCACAGTACTTCTTTTATTCCAGAAGTATGTGCATTTCAGCAAATAGAAAAAAGATACCTATTTACCCTAACCTTGCTACTTATTTAATTAGTCTTAGTTACCTAATTAGTCTTAATTACTCTTATTTATAATTAATTTCTAGATCTATATTCACAAGGAAACAATTATCATGAGAAAAAAGAGGTCTAAAAATGTCGAATATCAGCACTGTTTATTGAGTTCAGCTTTTTTTTTTTGGATGGTAAGGTACAGGAGAGAGGGCAGAGCTGATTTTCAGCAACTGAAGGAAATGTATCATTATGTTTTTATAAAGTCGGTAAACGTAGGTCTGATCCTACAGCATAAATAATGTACATTGAAGTGGAAATTCTCATAGCCTGTAGTGAAAGTATTCCCTGTGAAGTGATACCAAGTACGTAACTACGTGTCCTTATAAAAGAAATCTCCATATGTATTGAGTGTAATACTTTGTAACACTTCATCAGCCTCTGTGTTTCAAGATGCTCATAAATATCCAGACTACTTTGGTAGTGGGCCTTTGATATTATCAATCTCTTTAAGGTCTCAGGGTCTGATTCTCCTCCAAGTAATCTTGCTAGAAATCAAGGAAAATGCCAGTGAAATAAGGTTAATAAATGGGTAAACAATGATGGAGGGGAATCGGTGTTGGAAGATTTTTTTAATAAAACTGTTTATTTTTTCTTTAGGCTACAAAGTCCAAACAAATAAGCTATTTTTTCACGACTGCTCAGTAGATTTGTTGGTATGTTTATGAAAGTTAATTATGTGATAAGATACACCGTAGTTATTACTGTCAAAAAATGTACAAGTGTGTTTATTAATTCAAAGTGTTCTATTAAAATAAAGTGTGTTAAGTACATAGCAGAACTACTATTTTCTTCTAATTATCGTTGCACATTCATTTTGGTATTTTTAAGTATCTTCTTCCCTCCCAGAATGCATACCAATGCATTTAGCACTATTAGCATATACAGTCAACACTTTTAATCTTATTGGTTTATTTTCATGTATGTAAAACAGCAGAAGAAGTAATACAAATCAATGCTGTATTTTCTGATATGGACATTCGGATTCTTCCATTTTTATCTTACTTAATGCTATGGGATAGAAGAAACCACACTATAAATATTATGTAGAAATATTTTTATCTTAAAACACATAGATATTACAGATTAAAAAAAAGAAATATCAGATTCGAGGTTGCTTTGAGTAAATTTAGTTCTGCTCATCCTCAGGTATGTTATGGAGGCCACTGTTAAATTATCTTTATATTTATGTTCATGTTTATTTACAGTTACATTTTAATTTGTACTGATAGTGCCTTACGTCAACATCGTCTCTTTTCACACAATGCAACTGGTGTTTGTACATTGTCAGTTATAAAGTGAAAGAGAACATTCACATTTCTGATCATGGAGAAGGAAAAAACAAAGACTAACAAGATTTCTTCAAAGAATAAGATTATTATTTTCACTCATGAGGATGCACAAAAGAGGCCTAGTTGCAAGCATAGAGAAAGGTCCAATTGCAAATTCCAATAGCAGTTGAAATGTATGTTATTTTTAAAAGTTTCAGAGTAAACTGAAAGTTGAACTCCAAAACTGTAAGTACCAGCAAAGTCAGGAAAGAAAATGCTAAGGCAAAGCACCACAGAATGAAACCCATAATAAACACACAAACTAAAGGGGTAGGAGGGAAGAATGACTACAATTAAAGTAGAATTAACACAGTTTCCTTTCACAAAGCCCTATGATTGTCCTTCTGTAGTACAATCCCAGATATAAAATGAAAACAAAGAACTACCCATCTAGAGAAGTGGTATTTACAGAATAGCTGTAAATCATTCCATGAAAATGAGAGTTTCTCTGTACTATGATCTTCTGATCTAATAAAGGACTTGCAAGGTCTAAAATTAAGAAGTATACACGTTTTACAGTGTTGTCGCAAACCACACTACTTTTCCAGCTTAGAGGGCCAAATTCCAGCCTTACATTCAGGTAGTTTTGATCTGCTATTTAAGTGCATTATAATTCAGGATTTGCTTAATGCAGCAGTTAAAATTAAACGAGAATTAGATCTGATACTTAGGTGCAATGTTGTAATGAGCAATAAGCTTCTAGAACTGACCAAGTTAGTTCATCAAATCTTGCACTCTCACCAAGGAATTCTAACTGAAGAACCAAAGAAAGCTCCATATTCAGGTAACACTGCATTTTTAAAAGACTATATGATCACAATAAATCTCAAATTCAACACAAATAAAATTACCTTATAAAGTGAGACACTTTTCCAAAGCAAACTTATTTGAAGATCAAACCACTATTACATATTCATACACATATGAAATAAAAATTCTTAGTGTAAGAATAACTCTTTGGTCCCTGATTTATTAGCCTGTTATTAAGAATATAACAATCAATTCGAGAATAGTAATAATGGAGTTCACCCCGAAAGAGAGAGGAAATATTATAGAAACTTTCATTCATTCTGTCACTATACTTTCACTGTATTTCTAAGAGATCACATTTTGCAATTGTCATATAACCATTTATCAGCATTATTTAGTATTTGTAGAACATTTAGCGCTCTCCTAAAATAGTATCTGACTTTGCTATAGCCAACAAAAGCAGAGAAGATAATCTTCCTCCAAGAACGTTTACTATCTTAATCTTCCCCCCTAAAATGTTTACAGTCTAAGATAAGGCATCACAGCTGGCTACAGCCAGACTTAACACAATACACAGAAAATATGAAAGAGTTTTAGTCAGCATGAATGGCATTAAAATCAAGTCTACTAACTTTCTAACAATCATTGAGTTTTTAGCAGAGCAAAAGACAACTGAAGGGAAGATGATGAATTATTTTTGTGGATAACTATGGAAAACTAAATTTCTTCTTATCTTTTTGAGTAGTCTGCAATACAGATTTATGCAAACCTGTAAAAGGGTCTCCAGAATGAAAATGCGGAAGAAGTAACTATCTCTGCACTCCAGGTTTGGAATCGCCAAAGACATCACAGGAGAATGTTCATCAGCTCGTCTCACAAGAAATTCTGTGCAGCTGACTTACAGGTATTAAAATTAAGGAAGTAATATTGAAAAGTAACCAGTGATCTCACTTATTAAGAAAACAGCACATTCCAGCTGAGTGAGAAATTAAGATCTTATAGTAAATACACCATATGTCTACAAGATGTAACCAACCCAAAATACTTCCTGAATTAGGAGACTGACTCCAATCTCACATTGCAGTGCAGAACTACTCTTTATTTTCCATTTTGCCTGTTGAGTGTAACAGGGATTTAGTGTCTTGTTTCCTAAACAGACTTCCTGAATTAGGAGATTGACTCCAATCTCACCTAGCAGTGTAAAACTACTCTTTATTTTCTATTTGACCATTGTGTGTAACAGGGATTCAGTGTCTCATTTCAGTTCAGGAAATATGGCATCATAACAGCCGGTAAAATACACAAAAAGGTCAACCTCATACCAGAACCTGAAATATTTGCTTTCAATATATTTTTCTTTTTATCTGCAAGAAAGTTTCTCTCACATACTCACCACCCTTACGAAGCAGCTATCAGTCACCTTGTTGACATAAATTTTTCGGTTTGAATCATTCTAGATTCTGCTTGCCAGTGGAATAAACATCCCAGCACAGCCGCTAAATTAAAACTGCACTTGGTATCTTAGACCAGTTGAGACTTTAGTTCTCCTTTTGATATATAACATATAATATTATTTAATATATTGCAATATGTAATAAAGCAATTACTTTATGGAATTCTGAAAGAGGTACAAGGAAGCTAAACTGCATAACAATAAATGCCATTGGTTTCAAAGGCAATGGGCTTACAACTTGAATCTGCATTTCTGTACATATGTCAGGGTGGCATTGGGCCCAGACAGACTGGTATGCTTCAAAACTTCACTTTTTTCCTCAAATCTCAACATTTGAAAGATCCCGCAAGTGGTTATTTTGGTGTTTACATATGATAGAATCATAGAATCATAGAATGGTTTAGGTTAGAGGGGACCTTCAAGATCATCCAGTTCCAACCCCGCTGCCATGGGCAGGGACACCTCCCACTAGACCAGGCTGCTCAAAGCTCCATCCAACCTGGCCTTGAACACCTCCAGGGATAGGGCATCCACAACCTCTCTGGGCAACCTGTTCCAGTGCTTCACCACCCTCACAGTAAAAAATTTCTTCCTTATATCCAATCTAAATCTACCCTCTTTCAGTTTAAAGTCATTACTCCTCATCCTATCACTATATGTCCTTGCAAATGTCCCTCTCCAGCTTTCTGCTAGGCCCCCATTAAGTACTGGAAAGCTGCTATAAGGGTTCCCCAGAGCCTTCTCTGACTATCATTGACCTCCTTCACCCCTGAACAGCCTATAATATATCATATGGCTGCTATAAAGTATTTATTTAAGCTGCAGTTAAAGTTTAGTGGCAAAAATTAACCTTGTTCATGAAGATTTTTCACATTTCAAAAAGGCCCCCCAATGTAACAAATATGCGGTCAATTAGTGACCACTTTCTACTGTCTGCATAGCACCCTGCCCAATGTCTCCGTATTCCATAGCACTGGTATCTTTTAAGAGCTTCCTAAGTTTTCACTTTTTGCAATTCCCTGATTTGTTCACTGTATAACTTCCATGAAGAATGGAAGATGCAAAGGGCTTATAGAAAATAGCCTGGGCTACAAAAAGGCACAAAGCCTGGCAGACTGCCAGGGGAAAAATAAAAAAGTCACTGTAATTATGTTATCACGCATACAAGGAAAATAGAAAGTTACAATAATACCTTTGATTCTAGCATTTTCCAGTAAGTGCAAACATAGAAATCTTCACAAATTTGGGTGGTGTTTTTTTTTTTAATTAAAAAAAAGGAATCGTACAGTATAATACATATTTCTACTCATTCTTAGTTATCAAAACACTTTTGCTGATGTGCAGAAGCAGCAGCAGCATAACAGAACCTGCAGTCCCTTAAGTTGGTATGTCTGTCTGACAACAGAAGACAGCCAACCATTCTTCAACTGGGTTTAGAGGCTGTTTATTAGAAAGCAAAGGAACCCTTGATCCCAGGAAACCTGGACTGATATTCAGTCTGTGTACAATAAGGTTTTTACCACTCTTCTTCCCTTTGCTTTCTCCTTCTCCAGCTTATGTTCTCACCTTACTATTTCTACCAAGGCTGCGTCTCTTTAACAGTCCTGAACTCAGTCCCATTTCCAAGGCCTAATCCAACTCTTTGCTTTGGCATTTAGTCATGATCTAGAGCCAACTTTAGCTTCAGTTTCTGCCTTGTATCCTACCTCACTCCTGCCTAGGCCCTTTCCTGTGGCACACAACTTTTGACTATCACACAACATCCCTAGCTCTTGCTTCTCATTTTGTCTTGTTTCTAAACTATGTGTATTCTGCTATCATCTTCTCCCCGCTCCCATATCTTGCTATTAACTAGTCCTTCCACCCTTCCATAATTCTAGTGTATTCCTTTAGGGCCATTTTTTTTTTTCTTTAATATAAAACTGTAATTAAAAACTGTTTTCATTTTGAAACTCTGTATCAATCATTTATCTTCAAATTCATTCCACTGTTAGCAGTTCTTCTCTCATATTGTAGTATACGAAAACATACCTTCTGGAATAATCATGTCCATAAACTGACATTTACACCTTTTCTTTTTTTTTTTTTTAAATATCACTTTTTTCCTTCTATCGTCTCAAAGCAATAATTAATCTCTACTTAATTCTATGGCATAACTAAAAATGCATAAAAGAAAATTTCCAGTATCCTTTGAATCTTTGTCACCATATGCAACAGAGGTATCAACAACGTGAGTAGCTAGCCAAGCCAGGCAAACTGTCTCCACCACGTATTTTTTAATTTTTGTCAATTGTTACATTCTTACCTGCTCATATTCCACCAACTTTAAGCTGTAGTGGTGAGAATACATCAGATGAAGTTACTCGTGACAAGCTCCCTCTTTTTTCTTTATTATTAATACAATAGTAGGATGGTGTTTAAAGGAGATTCTTTCAACAGCTATTCTAATTTACTGTTGTACATTGCAAAATGATGCAAAACAGCAATGGACATCCTGCTTCAGCACCTGGAGATGCACAAATCTATGGGGCCAGATGGGATCCATCCAAGGGTACTGAAGGAGCTGGCGGAAGTGCTCACCAGGCCACTTTGCATAATTTATGAACAGTCCTGGCTAACCGGGGAGGTCCCAGCTGACTGGAGGTTGGCAAATGTGACACCCATCCACAAGAAGGGCCGGAAGGAGGATCCAGGGAACTACAGGCCAGTCAGTCTGACCTCGGTGCCTGGGAAGGTGATGGAACAGATCATCCTCAGTGCCATTACAGGGCACATGCAGGAGAACAGGGCGATCAGGCCCAGTCAGCATGGGTTTGTGAGAGGCAGGTCATGCCTCACAAACCTGATCTCCTTCTATGATAAGGTGACTCACTTAGTGGATGAGGGAAAAGCTGTGGATGTTATCTACCTGGAGTTTTGCAAAGCTTTTGACACTGTCTCCCACAGCATTCTCCTGGAGAAACTGGCTGCTCACGGCCTGGACAGGTGGACTCTTCGCTGGGTAAAAAACTGGCTGGATGGCTGTGCCCAGAGAGTGGTGGTAAATGGAGCTAAATTCAGCTGGTGTCCGGTCACAAGTGGTGTCCCCCAGGGCTCGGTGCTGGGGCCGGTTCTCTTTAATATCTTTATCAATGATCTGGAGGAGGGGATCGAGGGCACCCTCAGTAAATTCACAGATGACACCAAACTAGGTGGGCGTGTCAATTTGCTTGAGGGTACGTTGGTCCTGCAGAGGGATCTGGACAGACTGGACCGATGGGCTGAGGCCAATGGTATGAGGTTCAACAAGGCCAAGTGCCGCATCCTGCATTTGGACCTGCATGTCACAACAACCCCATGCAGCGCTACAGGATTGGGGTGGAGTGGCTCGAAAGCTGCCCGGCAGAAAAGGACCTGGGGGTGTTGGTGGACAGCCGGCTGAATATGAGCCAGCAGTGTGCCCAGGTGGCCAAGAAGGCCAACAGCATCCTGGCCTGTATCAGGAATAGTGTCGTGAGCAGGACGAGGGAAGTGATCATCCCCCTGTACTCAGCACTGGTGAGGCCCCACCTCGAGTACTGCACTCAGTTTTGGGCCCCTCACTACAAGAAGGACATTGAGGTATTGGAGCGTGTCCAGAGAAGGGCTACAAAGCTGGTAAGGGGTCTGGAGGACAAATCTTACGAGGAACGACTGAGGGAACTGGGATTGTTTAGCCTGGAGAAGAGGAGGCTGAGGGGAGACCTTATCATCCTCTACAACCATCTGAAAGGAGGTTGTAGAGAGGTGGGGGCTGACCTCTTCTCCCGGGTGGCAAGTGATAGGACAAGAGGAAATGGGTTTAAGTTATGTCAGGGGAGGTTTAGACTGGATATTAGGAAACATTTTTTCACTGAAAGGTTTATTAAATATTGGAATAGGCTGCCCAGGGAGGTGGTGGATTCACCATCTCTGGAGGTGTTTAAAAAAAGGGTAGATATGGTACTTAGGGGCATGGTTTAGAAGTGGGTTTTGTCAGGTTAGGTTAATGGTTGGATTTGATGATCTTAAAGGTCCCTTCCAACCTCAGCAATTCTATGATTCTATGATCCTTCTCATTCACATTCACAGTGGACAATGAAAGCCAGTCGGCTTTAGTTTTTTAAATAAGTCTGGGTCAAATAGTTCCATCTCTTAAATAAAAATAAAATACTGTGCTTGAGTTATTTATTTTAACTTTCAACTGCTGTGTGGCCAACAGCCTGCATGCCTTTGCCGTCTGCACAGCATGCAACATTTTCCCGTTCGGCTCCAGCAAGAGCCTAAGCACAAACCTCATGCAGGATGAGAAGTCTTTGATACCTATTAATAATTTCAAGTAAAGGGTAGATGTCAGACACACAAGTCTTGCCCAGGCGTATCCTGTATTAGTTGAGTTCTGAGTAATATACCATTTTACACAGTCTTACTTCTGCCACACGAGTATATGTCGTATGATCAGAGAGAACGAAGAAGGATCAGGCTGACACTTCCTCAACAGTGGAAGGCAACACTTTGCAACACAGTCACCTTTTTTTTTAGCTTCAAAGAAGCTCAAAACATGTTTTCACAGATGACTTGATCATTACTTCAATATAAAACTGAAGCAATGGCTAAGGCATAATAAAATCTCCATTAAGGCGTTACACGTATACATTTTGTAACTGAGAGCGTAGGCAATTAGAACCCACTTTTCTACTAATTCTGCTACTACTTCCTCCTTAAAATAAAGCTTAGGAGGTAACTTGCAAAACATAGCAATTTTTAGCCTTTATATTTTTCAGCTGATAAAAGAGCAGCCCATTCACAAATTATCAATTAACCTTTTCAGACATACGTCACTTTTTTTTTCCACATGGCAGGAATTTGTTTTCAAAAACCTACACATAGCATAATTTGTATTAAGCACAATCAGCTACAGACACTAGAAATTACCTCAGCCCAATTCAGTTATTCACAAATTAGTAACAATAATAATAAAGTACAGCCAATTTAAACACTCTTTGAAATAATCCTCCTTCTAACAAGCTGGTACAGCCTTTAAAGAAGCCCCCAAAAAAATCTTTGCATATGTATAGAAAGTAAAGTGTTTCACATTTCTAGCTAGGCTTTCAACTGCTTTCAGCAGAATTATTCCCTTGTTACAGTCTCTGAAGGAATGAAATTTGTAGTGCATCCTCCTTCTGTGTCTCTCATTTCGGTTTTCGTAATTTCACACAGCTAGTAAATGTAACCTTATAAAAACCTCTGAAGTCTTTTGTTATGAAGTTACTTGTAGGTTTTCTGATTTTAGTGAGGTCCTCTCAATGAGGCTTGAAAAATAATTTTATTACTATGTGGACCCTATAATTAAGCTCCATGAGATTCAAGTAGTCTATGTAATTGACTTTTCACTAAACTTTTCATCATCTGTCACCAAAGCCATAATTACAACGAAAACTAATCTGAGTTGCACACTAATTCCCAAAAAAAGGATTTAGCATTACATATGGGTCTTCAGCATTGTCTGGATACTTCAACTCCAGAAATCTAAATTTCAGAGATATTTGTTTTAATCTTTTGTTTTCAGTTTAATTCTTTACACTAATATTGATTATAACACTTTCCAGAAAGCCCTATCTGAAGCGTATTACATTTACAAGGTTGATCTTATTACAGACTCAAAATAGGTATCTAGAAGAGAAAAAATTATCACAAACTTCAACAACATTACAAATCCAATTTTAAAAAAAATCTAACAATCCTTACTAAAACATTGTACCTCATGTGCAGTATTGTGTTATACTAGGGGCTCTGTTACTGGTAGAAAATATTTATTTATTTCAAACTTGTCCAAATGCGAAGAGCTTCTAGATCCTTAAATTAAGAATTCAAATGCAATTTCTGTGACTACTAAGAAAATTTAACAGATCACAGTTTACACTTCTTGAATTTGTCATGTAGAAATGAATTTGTTAGGAATCTTTTTTTTAAAGAGAAGTTGCAAGTTTGCATAATCCTCCTTTTCAATTCAGTTAATTTTAAAAAAGGTCTGAATTTGAAATTGTTTTTTTAAAGAAACATGAGAAAATATTTTTCACAGAATGTGGAAAATAGTACAGAAAGCCTTATGTGCACCAGTCTTTGTTTCCCTGATTTTAATAATTTTTAGTTTTTAAAAGTTTTGAAATGGTAATAATATACATAATTTTCTGAACATAACAACTTCTAAATTAACCCACAGGGAAGTTCAATACCTCTGTTTTTCACATCACCTACCATGAAATGAAGGGACAGAAACCATCCTCCTTATGAGTAGTAACAATGAGTTATAAAACCTCTAGCCCTAGTTAATATGGATGGCACATTAACTGTTCTCTTTTTCTGTCTGTATCTGTTTGGTTGCATCTTAACAAGAATACCCAGTTGAACCAATGTTCATATGCGCAATGTTCACAAATCAAAAAAGCATTGATATGTAGGTATTTTTTTAACACAAGAGCAGCAGAAGCTGATACACACTGAAATATGAGTACTACACGACACGACCCAGAATTTTTAATACACGTTCCAGTAACTACTGCAAAAATAAATAAATGTAAGTCATGCGAAATACATGTTTTTGACAGAAAACATTATCAATGCAAATATGCATAAGGGTCTAGACTCTGAACCCCCTACTTCAGCCAAATCAGTACCTTTTTATTTACGTAGGTCCACTACTTGCAGTGAGGCTCTCTATGCACGATGCTGTTCAACATTAGTAACACCACCACAACCTAGCCTCAGGAATTCGCAGTTAAGTAAAATATACTTCATCTACTTATATAAATTCTGTTCAAAATCATCACGATTATCAAGAGGGCTGAAAATTACCTGTTAAACACGATACTTAAGACACGAAGCCATGCTCTGGCTTCAATTATGCCCTGTGCTGGTACTCATCTGCATTCACTAAGAGCTGCAGAGCTCATTGCTTCACAGGAGAATGACAGCCTGCTGTACGTTTCAAAGTGAAGCCTATGCGTTTCAAAACAGTGATGAAAAGTTATGCAGAATTAGTAAAAATGTAGATCCTACAACTACCATTGTGAGGTTAAACTCTATTCCACTCATCTACTTGTGAAACCGAACATGTAATAAGCCTACAAGCTAAAAGCTATCTATGATTTAGAGTCAATATTTCTTAATGTCCAATTAGAAACAGAATAAATCCATTAATAGTTCTTTTATAACAGCACTTAGCTTGTTAAAACACATAAAAGGTTTGGCTCCCTTGGGCCACTTTGCAATGGCAGTACATTTAGAGATGAGAAAATACTACCCACTTGAAGAAGAACAAAACCTAGTTCAAAATGTACACCCTGTGTTGTTTTCTATTTCCCTCCCCATTTTATTTCTACATCTCAGACCTATTACAAACCAAATTTTAAACAGCAGAACGTTTCTACTACGGAGGGATGCAATGCTGTTCAACTTGAGTTCTGTTTTAAATTCACCATTATACTTGGTCATGAACTCCACTGCTACTACCCTCCATTAATAAACCAAAATAATTCTCACGGAAGATATATAAGTGCCTAGATGAAATAGATACAAGAAAATTTCATTTTTTCCAATTGTTGGCCATTGTGCACTCTTTTGCACTTTGGAAATTGATTAGGATTTAATGAAAAAAAAAACCCACAACAGGTGAGGCAACTTTGCAAGTGAAATAGAGTTAACTTACAGAGTTTTGAAATTTCTGTTCCATTTACAACGAATCTACACACAGTCCCATATACCTATATCTGCATTATAAAATAAAGACAGAGAATAACTAATCAGAGATGCACTGAGCTAGACAACCACCAGTATGCACAGAAAGTGACAGTGTGTCCTTTCTCTAGATGAGAAATTCAAATCCAGCCACATAAGTGGGAAGCGAACATTACAAATGTCTCATAGCTGCTGACAGTTACCTGTATAAAATCAGTGGATCATTTTAGTACATCCCTTAATGTAATTTATTTCCATGAAGAAACCAGTTATCCTCATTAGCCATTTCTGACACCTATACAACCAGAAGGGAAGGACTAAAATGCAGCAAGAACCCATTTTTGCAGAACACCTTCCTGAAGCACTGAAATAATGTAAGTTTGAAACATCGCATTTCAGTCAGAAGGATTATTAACCCCACCATATTACAATGACAGTAGCGGTGGTCACGATGTGATAAAGAACACACAGGCAAAATTAATTTTCTATGGTGGTAGGCTTCAGGAACAAAACACTAGTGTTTAATGGTCTTAAACAAAAATTACTTTGTGAAGTTTGATATAAGCCCACATGAGTTGAAATGAAAATAGAAACAATTTCCTTTCAAAAGATAAGGTTTGGTGAGAGTACTATGGCAGTAAAATCGTATGTCCATCTATCATCAAATTTTTAGCCAAACGACACATTAAAGAATATGCATGTTCCACCTCATAACCACTGTTTGCAGCTGTGCAGGTTTTCTCATTGTGAGTACAACTGCGCGTAATGTGAAGGTTCAGATAGGATTTCTAAAGACTCCAGCACAGTGTTCAACAGTGAATCTTATCACTAGCAAATAAATTTGATTTATGGTAAAATGTAGTAAGAAAGTCAAGCTTGATTTAGCTTCAGAAGAAGAAATATGCTTACTGTGCCAAATATATTTGTAGGTTTCTCCAATTCCAATCCAATTAAATTCATTGTGATTCAACTAAAAACATAGTGACCACTTTAATTTCGGTGCAACATTTTAATGCAGTTAATAACTTCACAATTTATTACCTGTAGGATGTCCTGCCTGATTCTACCCATTCCTATCACTATTGAGTTTTGGTGGTGGGTTTTATTTTACTTTTATTTTCACATTTTCTACAAAATGGATAAAGAGACAGCAGTTTATAATAGATTTCCTCAAAATAAAGGCAGAGCAAGGATCATTATTCAAACAGAAACACTCAGCGACTTCTTGCTACTGTACATTTCTGCTGTGAGTATCCACAGCTGTAATTTCTATTCATAAAACAGACTGTCATTATTTTACACAGAATAACACAATTGCTGTGAACATGTTAACTCATGCTGATTCATGATAACAGTATTTTATTACTACCTGATAACAGCAATAAACCTTCACCGCTCCTGTGATCAAGCTTTAATGCTTTTCTGGACGTAACACTTATTTTAAAACATTCAGGATCAAGTAAGGCTGGGACAAATTCAACACCCCATCAGAATTCAAAATAATAAAATGATATGATCAAAAATATTATATTTATGAAGAGTTCCTAAGCCCAGTAGTAGCAATACTGTGTAGGAAATGCTTGCATGTCAGTAAATGCAAATATATGCATCGTTTTAAAAGCAGGAACCTACTGCTACATCTAAAGCTTTGTCTATTATGAAATGCACTGCCTTTTCAAACAAGTTAGTTAACCTACCTGAGAATAAATAAACATAATCTTGAAAATAAATAGTCATGGTCAGTAGAAAATTTAAAAAAAAAAAAAAAAAAAAGGAGGGAGAGAAAAAGTAACATTATGATGCTACCCCTCATGAGAATCCAGCTTCATTACAATCATCGTTGTCTGCCTTTGTCCTTGGTATGCTCTCCTTTCATGCATGCTGTGCTTTCCTTGCTCACTACATTAATCACTGTCCACAGTTGGTATGATTTAGCTGTGGTTGTGTTAAGAATATCACAGACTGTTCAAAATTCAAGAAGTACAACAGTAATTATGAACTAAATCGAGTTTAATAACACAGTACAAATCCTTGTGAAGTCTTAGTCTAACATTCCAATATGCAAAAATGTTACTTAATTCCATATACTCTGTGTCATTTTTTGAAAGGTATCTGTTAAAAATAATTGCACTCTTGACTTTACTGTGGTCATCAGTCACAGGATACACACTTTGCCAAAAGCAGTATTTTATAATTTTACCAACAATCCCTATCTTTATTTTCTAATTAAACTTCACCATTGCCATGCATGACTAAATGGGCCTTGGTAACTTCTAATGTAATTTCTGATAGAAAAGCCATGAGTTACTGTGGTAAAAAGTCAAGTAATGCTTTATTTCTTTAACTTCTATATGTCCTTGTCAGGCTGCTTATTTAAAAAAAAAAAAAAAGCTAAGAAATTTGCAAGTGGAGCTTGCAAGAACAAATAAGCCTCTCCCCGCAAAACCCTCAACCTTTATAAGCCAACCTACATGCAGCTAGAAGTGTCTTCAAGCTCTCACTCCCCCTCTTTTTTTCTCTCTCCTACACACACAGAGGAACATCCACAAGTCAAAACCTTCAGTACAGCTCTTCTCAATAAAACAACTCACCTGAAGTTTAAAGAAGTAAAGGTGCAAAAAGTACCTGATATAACAGAAATATATATGTACGTATATAGAGCAATTAAAAAAAAAGGAATTAGTCGATTCCAATTTTATTATTCCCATATTACTACAAGTTTTCCTTGCTATGTAGCTAACAACAGGGCTAGTCATGGAACAAGACTGAACCTAGTGTTCACATAATTAACACAATTCTCTTCATACACATATGTGAAGAGTGTTTTATCAGTGAAGTGACGCAAAGCTTACAGCAAGATGTTATTATGCTGGTCAGAATTTTTGTTTTATATGACTCTGCCTTCATTATCACCTGCAAATATAACAGCACAACCAGTAAAAATGGAAGATAATGCAAACAGACAAGATTTTGCCAGGAAAAAATTGCTCGTTTTCTTATCAACAGGAAACAGGCTTTTAATTATCTACAGTCTCACATCAACTTTCAACTAACACATAATGTAATCGATACAGTGATAAAACATGTTTAGTTAATATGTTTACTCACAGTCAGTTTCATCAAAAGAATAACGAAGCTTCACATTCCCCCACAAAAATACAGTCTACACAGCAATCACATTTTAAATAGCACATGACAGCTGTTTTGGGGATGTTGGTATTTTAAACGTAACTCCAACGATATACACTCTCATCATGGGACCCAGAAGAAGTATTATCTTTGTGCTTTTTCAGTACACATTCAATAAAAAGTTACTCTGTACTTCCTAAAAAGCTCCACACATTTGTCTATTTTTAAGGCACTGTTAGTGTTAGAAATACAGAGACTATTGGCCCAGACACACTGTGGCTCAGTCCTGTGATCCATTTATAAGCTCTGCTGGGCAACCAGGGGGCAACCTGATGGTCTCCATCTCCTCTCCCACCACTCAAGTTCTACTAGCTAACACCCCAATACCTCCTGCTGAGACTCAAGGCCCATTAGCCTTCCCCATCCCATAACTCCAAGTACTGGCAACTTGAGCACCTTATCACCCTCGACACTGCCTGTTGGAAAGCTCATCAGACTTACCAATACCCTCCATCAAAACATAGCTTTCTGCTCATGTTATGAAGGTGATAAAAAAAAAGGCATGGATGACTCTCCAGTCACTAATTCAAACAGGACAAATACTTACCACCCAAGCCTTAGTTGTCACTAAAAGGATGGGTTCTTTCACTGAACCCATTCTAACCTTGGGCCCTGGGAAGAGCACACAGATGTACCAAGCAGTGGTAACCAACACTTATCTTACCACTGAGAAATCTCATGCATACACCTAAATAAAAAGCAAAATGGGTGCTTTAGAGAAAAATCAGGAGAGGGAAAAAACAGTTTTTTAAAATGACTAATATAGAGGGGGAAACAGTTCACGGTTTCCCAAATACATTAACATATTTCTAAGTCTGTTAAATTTTGGTTGCCAGTTGTCTTCATAGATGTGCAGATGTAACCCATGACTCTCTGAAATGTATCAAAAAGCTATCAAGTAGCAATCCTAGAAACAGCAAAAAGATATTCTTAAGCCCTTCACCAATAGTTTGTGTTTCCAAACTTCACCATCTCTAAAAAACAGATTAGAAAGAATGTCTCCGAAAGAATTCTGTTCCTAATCCAGCCCGTACAGCAAAGGAAAAAAAAAAAAAAGAAAGCAACAGCTTTTCCTGATGGTTCCTCCCAGGCCCCAATTCAGTATGAAAAATGAAGAATATGATTGACCCTCAATTAATTATGATAAAGATTTCTGGATAAGAAGTTCCATTATTCACACACAGTATCTGGGCACAGATAATACAGTGTTACAAGTGACCATTCTGCTAGAACTAAAGTAATTTTCTCATGTGCATGGCATCTTGAAAGGATGGCAGAAATTTGCAGCTGCTCTGCATTTGATCATATACATTCACATGAGTCCTCATGAGAGAAGGACCTCCCCTCACTGCCCCTCTTATATGGCCCAAAGCTCTACTTTGCATTTCCTAGCAAACAACTGCTGTCTACAAGCATGAGCCTTTCCTACATCCCACCAAAAGACGCTACCCATTGCATCAGTGACACTACTAGAGTCGAGCAGTCAGTGTTACAATATAAGTAACCTCACTAGGGATGTGTGATGCCTTGGCAGGGAAAAACCAACACAGCTAGATACAAAGCTCTCCTTGGTAGCTGTCCAAATAAAAATGGTGATAATATTAGTTAAGAAGGACTATGCAACTTCATAAGCAGCTGCTTTGGGGTGTAAGAGCCCAGAAAAAAGTCATTTAGGACCTCAAGCATCTGGGCAGTACTTAAGGCAGTGGGTACTAGCTGACTTGTAGTCACTGTAAGATCTCTTCCACTTGCTGGAGTTGGATGGTGATGGATACATGTGGTCAGAACAACTGTTCCTTCCTTGACTTCATATACAGATCCATTTCTATTTAATGCCATGATCTTTCCTCAAATATGTGAGACACCAGTTCAGTTCTGAAAGAAAATAGTTTATTGTAGGCAAACACATGAGTAGAAACATGAGAACTGTGCAAAGAATACTACAGTTCAAATTTCAAGTCTGTTGGTCCTCTCCTTGTTGGATCTAATGAACACTGACACGACTACATGAGTGACCAATTTCAGCTGAACTAAAGTATATTTACAGTGAGGCTGAAACCTTAAAACACTGATACAGTTTTATCAGTCATAAAATGTTTCTCTCATATATTGGAAGTACTTACCCTTATTGCCACACTGTCTAACAATTTTATTGCAAATAAAATTCACGATGTTCCCAATACTTCCTATGACTCTGACTAGAATTTTCATAACTGTTTTAGGCATTTTTTCTCAGGTTTACCTAAAAAAGATCTTCAGAAGAGTAGTTTTGTTTCATTTATAAAGTGTATGATCAAAGGAGCTGGACATCTGAAATAAATGGTTAGTCAGTCACCTCTGCTTACAGTAGAAATCTGTCATGATAATCAAAACAGAACATTGCAAAAGCAATTGCTGAGGAACACCTCACATCTTTCTTATGTGGAAGAGGGGCTAACTTGTATTTCAACATTCATATGTAACAGTCAAGCTAGTTCTCTTTTAAATTTCTAGTGCAGGAATACTGTCAGCACACAGTCTAGCTTCCATCATTGCCAAGTTGAGGAACAAATTGAGAAAAACTCCTCCAACCACTGAATTTGAATTCATATTTGTTGACCACCAAGATGCAGAAAGACATCCTTGTCAGTTGTAAATCCTTATCAAAAATCACAGGAACAGAAACAAAATTATTTGGAGCTAGCTACAACTTTTCATTCCTCTAAAGCAATATGAAACGTGAAGAGAAAATACACCTTCATAGAATTTTGCCAAAGAATCGGGTAAAGAATGATCATATTCACCACAAGGAGAAAACCGCTACCAACACAGGAAAAAAAAACTAAAACAAAAATCTGTCCTACAGGATAGACATGCAACTTTTTAATTATAAGTCAACATTTTAAACGATACTTGATATCTACACTGTGTTTTGATCCAAGGGTTAGGAACTGCATTTATGCTAAAGAGCCCTTATGAATGATAACTTGATTCAAACCATTCAGAATTGGTGTTTCATTCAGACAATTTTTCTGTACTCTGTGGACAATTAATGTGTATATGCTAAACTGCTATATATACCAACTTTTAAACACCAGAAGCACATGTTGCTGAATCAGAAAAAAAAACCCTCTGTATACTGTAAGTAAAGCTTTAGGAGTAGTTATTTCTCAAGACTTTGCTGTAGCATTTTGCAAGATAGCAGCCCGAGCACTCAAAAGTTATACCTATACCTGAAATTTAAAATGCAAAATATTACTAGAGCTGTGAAGATAAAAGAAAGACATACAAATACATGGAATGAGTAGAAGGTGGAAAAGAAGATTCTTGTAATGATATGGAAACAGAGATTGTATACATTAAAAATCCTGCATCCTCCTACACATTCCTTGACAAAGACATACGGAAAGGCTGTGAAGCTAAATGGATACAAAGAAGCTTTCCACAGTATCATCTGGTCAAAAACTTCATGATTTGTGTAAACAGGCCTTACAAATACAAAGAAAGTGTTCCTGAATGTTGTCTTTTTTTTTCTTCTTGTTATGATGTACAAAGAAGGGGTAAGATATGTATAAAGAAGGGATAGCAAGGGTTGCGTGGCGGATTTTACAGGAAAAGACTCAGTGATACTGAGATATTACCAGAAGAGTGAATTAACAAACATCAAAATAAGGAAACTGGAATTTTTACTAAGCATAGAGTTGTTTGTTGAGATATTTTGTCTAATACCTTTTTTTAACTTCTCTTCAAGAACCAGAAGTCAGGTGTTAAGTAATATTTAAACTTCTAATCTAGGAATCTTTCTCTGAATACCTAGTAGTAATGAACTTGAAGCAAGACGGAAGGACCCAGAAGCTGGTATTAAGTCTCATTTATACTAATCAGAGACTGGTTTAAGCTCCGCACATTTTTGTAAGTGCTAAATGCAAAATTTTATTCAGAAGGTGAACATGTACACACACACAAAAGGGGACAAAAGAGAAGGGGCAGATTTCCAGAATCCCATTTGGAGAAAAAAAAATCAATTCGCCCAAATATTCCACAACATTTACAAGAAAATAGTTTTCCCTTTGGTTTACATTTTTAAAGAAGAATGGTAAATATTTTGAGTTTTAAAGAATTTTAAAACATGTTTAAATCAAGTGGGATGAGAATTATTATAATTAAACATTTCAAATAACCTGACATAAAGTGCTTCCCAGATCTTTGCTTCTCAAAAATATTTGATGTATCTTATTAACAAAATTTATACAAAAAATCTTTCAGAATCCTTTCTCCAAAAATAAATTAATCGCCTTTATTTGCCACAAAAACTCTGGACAAAAACCTTAAGATTAAGCATTTTTTGAAGGTCACCTTTTCCTGTCTCCTTATAAAGAATAAATCAGGAGAGGAAATCACAAAGAGACATTGTTTTAATACAAAATCAAGACTCCTGTTTGAAGAGATTGCCACGCTTCCTACAGTACATAAAGGGTAAAACCTTACCATTCGTGAAGACCAAAATGCAAGTAAGTATAAATAGCATATAATACTCTGTCAGTTGATGTAAATTATTTCCTGATCATTTTTCATATGAAGGAAATGGCTATTAAATGTGAGGAGAAATTTTAGACTGTGTGAAATACTGGGTTTTTTTCCACTATTACATCTCCTAAAGTAAATACAAACAAATGTTCAGTTAAAAACATAAATACACTTCAAAAATACTAATCTCATTAGATCCCAAGAACATCTATCACTATTAAGGATAGGCTCATGCAGTAATCAGGAAGTAACAGAAGTCTGAAAAAGAACCAAACATACACAACAATAATACAAAAGAGAGAGAAAAAAACAGAGCTGCAACACTGAATGTTCTTTGCACTACAGGCTGCTCCAGATTTCACCTGAGACAAAAAAATGCTAAAGGCCTCTTTTTCTAAAAAATTTAAGAATGATAGACTTGTTGTCCTGCAAAAATTTCTTCTGCACTTCCCTTACTTTTTTTGGCCTCAACTGATTTTTCTGATTGTAAAACATTAAATAGTTACCAAGCTTTATAAACGGGAAGATGCACTTCAGTGGAGACTGAAATTAGAAAATACACAGCAAAGCTTGTACCTGCACATTTTAATGTCAGTTTAGACTGAAATAAATTGTAAATCACAAAAAGGAACTCATGGTATACATAAGTTAAAAAAATATATTGTTGCATGAAATAAAAGAAATGGACTGTCATGAAGAGCAGAAAAAGAGGCTGTGATTGAACATCATTGTGAGGTCTTTGAAAGAATAAAGAATTTCTTAGGGAAATTTTTAAATCTTTCATTTGAAAAAACTAATAATGTGTATTGTTTCACAATGAAAATGAACTGGCACTGGAACAGGTTGCCCAGAGAAGCTGTGGATGCCTCATCACTGGAAGTGTTCAAGGTCAGGTTGGACAGGGACTTCAGCAACCTGATCCAGCGAAAGAGGTCCCTGCCCATAGCCCATGGCAGAGTGGCTGAATAGATGACCTTTAAAGGTCCCTTCCAACCCAAACCATTCTATGATTATATGATTCCATGACCCTTTGAAAATAATAAAAATATCAAAGGAAATTCAAAGGAGAAGATATGCTTATCACTTCACCATAACCCAAGAGATTTTCATTGCCTAGACAAAGCATTTACAAAGTGTCTGTCAACTCTAATTTTATAGTGATATCATCAGCTAGCTCTCAAAATGTCAACTCAAGTTTTTTACCTCCTTTGAAACTCCCAAATTTTCGTTGCCATTTCAAGCTCTCAGTATGGCTTGTGGTCGCCCAGCAAATGTTTTATACCCAAAAACTATGATCAGATGGTCTACTTACGATTTGACATAAGCTTCAAGTGCTAGTTTGAGCAGTGACTGTGCTATGAAAACTACAAAAGTAACAAACATAATAAAATTATTACTGGGTAGCACTTTAATGCTGACTGCTCTGGTAAGAGCTCTCTTTTTCATAATCCAAATAGCCAGCCACCACTTTGACATGTTACTTACTCTTCTGAAACACGTTCTGGAGAGTGAAAACTCTCCACAGTACAGGGACATGTTGTATCGGAGCTTCAGTCACAGACATGATACCACAACACTAAAACTACTCAAGGTTAAGATTTGATATGGATAACAGCCACTGCTTCTAAAATCTTAGAAAAATGGTCAGTGCTTCAAATTGAGTGTGTGTAAGACAGCAACATTTAGAAAGTGCATTCTTAAGATGGGACATGAAAAAACTCTCTGATACTTTTCTTCCAAGACGTGACTAAACTGCTGTTTTCTACTTAGAATCTTTAGACTTGGTTTATTACAAAGATTCTGCTGATATTATGAAAACTAAGGTGGAAGGTGACATTTTATTGGGCTTACATTTTTGTAACAGGGTGGCCGCAGGGATGCCTCCTGTGAGAGGAAACCAGGAGCTGCTCTCACATCAGACAAAGCCAGGTCCAGCCGCCTCCAGCAAACCGATTGCAGGACACTGTTGAGCCTGGAAGCAATGCTGGTGGTGTCTCTGTGATAATGTATTTAAGAAAGGGTAAAAAACGCTGCACAGCAGCTGTGAGAGAGGAGCGAGAAAATGTGAGAGAAACAGCACTGCAGACACCAATATCAGTGAAGAAGGAGCGGGGAGAGGTGCTCCAGGCACTGGAGCTGAGGTTCCCCTGGAGCCTGTGGAGAAGATTGTGGTGAAGCAGGTTGTCTTCATGCAGCCCATGGAGGACCAAGATGGAGCAGATACCACACTGCAGCCCATGAAGGTCCCCATAATGCAGCAGCTGCATGTGCCCTGAAAGAAGCTGTGGCCCATGAAGAGTCCATGCAGAAGCAGGCTCCTGACAGGAGCCACAGCTTGTGGAGAGGAGCCCACACAGAAGCACATTTTCTGGCAGGAACTTGGGCCTCTGGGGACCACAGGCTTGAGCAATTCCATGGGCCCCATGGAAAGGGCCCATACTGGAGCAGTTCGTGAAGGACTGTATCCCATGAGGGACCCATGCTGGAGAAGGGAAAAGCATAAGGAGGAAGGAGTGGCAGAGATAAAGCGTTGTGAATGGACTGCAACCCCCATTCCCCATCCCCCCCTGCATCACTCAGAGGGGAGGAGGTAGAAAAGTCAAGACTGAATTTGAGCCTGGCAGGAAAGGGGGCGGTGGGGAAGATGTTTGTAATTTTGTATTTGTTTCTCACTATCCTATTATATTTTAAATTGACAAAAATTTAAAATAATCTTCCCCAAGTCAAGTCTGTTTTGCTTGTAATGGTAATTGGTGAGTGATCCCCCTGCCCTTATCTCAATCCATGAGCTTTTTCATCCTATTTTCTCCCTCATCCTGCTGAGAAGGGGGAATGACAGAGAAGCTCGGTGGGAACCTGGAACACAGCCAAGGTCAACCACCACACTTAAGCATAACAACACAATTTACTGAGACTTAAAGCTGGTTTTATTTCTACAAAATTAAAATCCAGATTAAAAAAAAACAGTTACTTCCATTTTTTCCTTTTTATATATGTATTCAGGTTTCTGAACAGCATCATTATCCACATCTGGACAATGGTGGCCATTTTTTGCTAGTCATGAATAAAATGAGACATTAAAATCTCTTCAGAGTGCATGTGTACGCTATTATAAAGAATGAAGAGGCTAGACTAATCTTTATATGCACTAGACCAGCATTAATATATTCTAGAGATCATTCACAGGATTCCAGCTGTGGTATCAGATATAGGTATAATTCTGTGATAGATTTAAAACGACATTTAACATGAAGCACATTTTAATCCCACTGAATCCAGTAGGACCCCTCAGATATTAATTTAGGCAACAGATTATATTCAGCTGGAAATTACATGTTAAGAAGTTAAAACGCATTCTTTAAAGCCATGCCATGAATTCCCTACTGACCAAGAGCTTTAGTTTGTAACATCCCGTATCATAAAAATATTTGTCAAGGTAAGTAGATAACAAAAGATAAAGATAGTCCTACACTATATCCTTTCACAATGATCATAGAATAGTTTTAGTTGGAAAGGACCCTTAAAGGTCATCTAGTCCAACCTCCCATGCAATGAGCAGGGACATCTTACACTAGATCAAGTTGCTCAGAGCCCCTATCAACCTCACCTTGAAAGCTTCCAGGGATGGCACATCTACCACCTCTCTGGACACCATGCTCCAGTGCCTCACAATCCTCATTGTAAAAAATGTCTTCCTTATATCTTGTCTAAATCTTCCCTCTTTTACTTTGAAAACCGTTACTCCTCATCCTGTCACAACAGGCCCTGCTAAAAAGTTTGTCCCCGTCTTTCCTGTAGGCCCCCTTTTAGTACTGAAAGGCTGCAATAAAGTGTCCCTGGAGCCTTCTCCAGGCTGAACAACCCCAACTCTCTCAGCCTTTCATCACAGCAGAGGTGTTCCATCCCTCTGATCATTTTTGTGGGTCTCCTCTGGACCCGCTCCAACAGGTCCATGTCTTCCTGTGCTAAGGGCTCCAGAGTTGGATGCAGTACTCCAGGTGGGGTCTCATCAGAGCAGAGGAGCAGAACCACCTCCCTTGACCTCCCAGCCATGATTCTTTTGATGCAGCCCAGGATATGGTTGGCTTTCTGGGCTGCGAGCTCACACTGTCCCCTTGTGTCCAGCTTTTCAACCACCAGTACCCCCAAGTCCTTCTCAGCAGGGTTATTCTTTATCCCTTCATCCCCCAGCCTGTATTGATACCAGGGGTTGCCATGAACCAGGTGCAGGACCCTGTAGTGAGCATTGTTGAACCTCATGAGGTTCACAAGGGCCCACTTCTTAAACTCACCCAGGTCCCTCTGGATGGCATCCCGTCCCTCACTTGTGTCAACCACACTGTTCAGCTTGGTGTCACTGGCAAACTTGCTAAGGTTGCAATCGATCCCACTGTCTATGTAACTGATGAAGATATTAAACAGTACCAATCCCAATACGAACCCCTGAGGGTCATCACTTTTCATTTATCTCCATCATACCAATTCCCACCCACTGAACAGTCTACCCATCAAATCCATATCTCTCCAACTTAGAGACAAGGATGTGGTGGAGGATCATGTCAAAGGCCTTACACAGTCCAGATAGATGACATTTGTAGTTCTTTCCCTGTCCACTGATAGAATCACTCCATCACAGAATGCCACTAGGTTGGTCAGGAAGGATTTGCCCTTGGTGAAGCCATGCTGGCTGTCTCAAATCACCTCCCTGTCCTCCATGGGCCCTAGCATAACTTCTTGGAGGATCTGTTCCACGATCTTCGCAGGCACAAAGGTGAGGCTGATAGGTTGGTAATTCCCAGGGTCCTCCTTTCTACCCTTTGTAAAAATGGGTGCAACGTTTCCCTTTTAACAGTCACCAGAGACTTCACCTGACTGCCATGACTTTTCAAATGTCATAGAGAGTGGCTTGGCAACTATATCAGTCAATTCCCTCAGGACTCTGAAATGCATCTTGTCAGGTCCTTACGTATGTTCAGGTTCCTCAAATGGTCATGAACCTGATCTTCTCTTACAGCAGGAGGGATTTTTCTCCCCCAGTCCCTGCCTTGCAGTTCATCCACTCAAGAGGTGCGGGGAGAAAGGTTGCCAGTGAAAACTGAGGAAAAAAGGTTGCTGAGTACTTCAGCCTTCTCCTCTTCTGTTGTTACCAGTTCGCAACTCCTGCTCATCATGGGAGCACGCTTTCTTTGACCCTCTTTTTCTGGCTGACATACCTGTAGAAGCCCTTCTTACTATTCTTTGCATCCCTTGCCAAGTTCAGATCCAGCTGTGCCTCGGCCTTCCTGACCCCATCCCTCCACAACTGGGCAGCGTTCCTGTATTCTTCCCAGGATACCTGTCTCTGGTTCCACTGCCTGTGCATTTTGTTCTTGCCCTTTAGTTTGAGCTGCAGGTCTTGGCTCATCCATGCCTGTCTCTTGCCTTCCTTTCCTGATTTCTTACTCCTGGGCATTGAGAGCTCTTGCACTCTATGGAAATTATCCTTAAAGATCTGCCAGCTCTGTTCTGCTCCCTTGTCCTTGAGGGCACTTTCCTAGGGCGTCCTATTGACTAACTGCTTGAGCAGCTGGAATTTTGCTTTCCTAAAATTCAGAGTCCTGACTTTACTCTTTGCCTGACCCATATCCCTCAGGACTGTGAACTCCCCCCTGGTAGGACTGTCACTACTTGCCTTAAGAAGTTACCCTCAATGCATTCCAGGGTCTCCTGGATTTCCTACAGTTCGCCATGCTACTTTTCCAGCAGGTGTCGGGGTGGTTGAAGCACCCCAGCAGGACATGAGCCTGTGAGTGTGATGCCTCCTGTAGCTGGAATAAGGAGGGTTCATCAACAGGCTCCCCCCGATCAGGTGGCCTGTGGTAGACAACGACCACAACGTTCTCTTTGTTGCCTCAGTCTCTAAGTCTTACTCATAGGCTTTCAACCTGCTCATGGCTATTCTTCAGAGACAGTTCTTCACACTCTATCCATTCTTGATGTAGAGGGCAATGCCTCTGTCCCTCCTTCATTGCCTGTCCCTTCTGAACAGCCTGTAACCATCAATAGCCACACTTCAGTCATGGGATTCATCCCACCAAGTTTTAGTAATGGCAACTAGGTCATAAGCTTCCTAGCAGCACGGTGGCTTCCAATTCCTGTTTGTTGCCCATGCTACGTGCATTGGTGCAGAGGCACTTCAACTGGGCTGTCACCCGTGTCACCTTCTTAGAGGAACACCCCTTAATTCCTTTGAGGTATTTCACTGGTGTTTCCCTGTTGGCTCCTATTATCTCAGGAGCCCCTGGCTTACCTCTGTAAGACTCTAAGTGTGCTGCAGTGTAGCCAGCACGTCTCAGAGAACAGGCTGAGGGCCCTCGAACTGGCCCGAATCAGCGACAATGAGACCAAGAATGCCTGATTATCTATAATATAATAAAACCAATAAAAAATTGTACTTAATGTAATTGTCAGTCCAGCTAAGAAAACTTCATGTCATTATCATGCTGTATGTATACACATAAACACAGCTTAACTACTGCAGAATTTTGAAATAAATAATAGACAAAGACACAAAGAAAACTGCAAACAGGATCAATTACAATGGAGATTGATCAGAATTGGACTATACTGACTGAATCTATTATCTTTCTGCGATAAAATACTTGAATTATTCGACACAGGGAAAAAGATACAACTAATCTGTTTGTATTGCAATACCACTGGTCTATATTCTTCAGTAAGGCATGCATGAAACGGGAAGTTAATGGTTAAAATCAAAGCAAACTGAGATTATTCTAAGAACTGTAAAACACAGAACAGACTACCCTGAGCTGAGCTGAAAAAAAAACACTAAAAAGCTACATGAAATTTATAACCTTATTCCTGCAGTATCAGCTTTGGCATTTTAAGAATTGTAATTATTCACCTTGCTGCTGCAAAAAAACCCAAAACAGAATTAGCCAATGAAATGATTATACATAGCTAAAAGGGATTGTCTTCCATTATGGTGGAAGGTGTTGCCAACATAGAGAAGGATCTGAATATCCCATTAATGGAACTGGATCTAGACTACTTGAAAAATAGAAATAAGAGAAGTCTCAGCTGTAAAAAGTTCAAGGTAAAGTGCTCAAAGACTAATGCAAAGGGTAGTTATTATATCCAGCCGAAAACCACATATGTCTATTAATTAATCATTGAAGTATTATGAAGATCCAATGAAACGCAGTTGTTTCAAAGGCAAAGAAGTTTCTGGGAAGAGTAAGAATATATCTTCTTCGCAGAGCTGGAGAAGAACTAATGCTAATGATACAAAAAATCTGGTCTTTGAAAATATTACATCCTTAAGCTTACACAGACTTCAGTTATCCATGTGCAAGAAAAGTGCATTCCAAATGGAAAAGGTACAGACAGGGTGTGCTAGGGTAAGAAAAAGAGATTCCGCATTTTCCGTATTTCAGTAAAGACTGAATAAGCACTTTGGAAAGAAGAACAAAGGGGTTAGTGGGTAAACACAAGGGAAGAAGGTTTATTCAAATGGTAACACAAGCTATAAGCATATGGTACTGCCCAAGTGGTTTTAAACTAAGGCTAAGTCTCAAAGGAAACCAATTTACCAATTTACCATTTTCTAAACAATAATCTGTTTACTGCCTCAAGTAGATGTTCATCCCTTAGGACCCTTCTGGGCAACTTTCAACTAGAACCATACAAACAGTTCACTTGGGATTTAGCGCATCTGAATCAGCAGAAGAATAAACGTGTGAAAATGGTTCAGAGAGAAGGGGCCAGTGGAAAGATGCAACATCAGGAAAATCAGGAATTATAACACACAGCTACCGACACCTAAATTAAAACTTTTTCGAAGGCAAATGAGCTTCTGGGTGGGTGACTGCCACTCTCCTTTTCATTAATCCTTCAATAGTGCTGATTAAGTTTTTTGTGCAGATGTAATGTGATAGAGAAAACTCAAAAGTGCCTTTTTTCTTTTTACTTTTTCCCTAACTTCCTCATTTTTTAATGTTTTACTGGCTGTTTCTACTAGGTTAAAATAACAATTCTGGTATGAACTGAACAAAAATAAGTGGAGGCTGTAAATTAGAAAAAGCATGAGTTATCAAAAGACTCATATTCAACAACTGATTCAAGATGAAGCTCAATGGTTTAGCACTAAATAAAAGACTCATTCTAATGTTTAATAGGCAAATTTAACTACTCTATAGCATAACGCTCACCATTGCCATAATAATATCCTATAATCTTTATTTTGAGATTCCATTTCCAAAAAATCTACCTTTTCAAAAACTACATGAAATGGAAAAATGTTCCCTGACAAACCAGAGCATCAAAACCAAACAGAAGAGACTGTCACACTAACTCATGTTCAGCCACTGACTTTGTTGGTGATTTTAAGTCACGTGATCAATCTACATGGGATTTTTAATCTCCCAGTCCCAGGTAAAAATAAATGGGAGTTGGGCACCCACCTCTCATTTGCTTTAGAAAATCACCCTCTTTTAATGCTTCAATCAACAGAATACATGTATTAAAAGAAAATAAAACATAGCAGGAAGAGATTAACAAAGTAAAAAGTAAATATTTTAGAGTAAATATGAATTATTAGCTCAGTGTATTTCAGTAACCTGGTACACTAGTTTCCTGTCACACATAACTTTATATTTAACAGTGGCTCAAAGCAAAATGATAGCAAAATATATGATACTATGCCCCCAACCTTTTACTACTTGGCAAAACTACAGAGAAGCAAAATGAACATGGGAGAGGCATCGAACTGGTAATACAGTACGCAAACGTCCACTGTCATGGACTGCACCAAAACCTTAAAATTACCAAGATACCTCCAATTTTCTACATCTCAAGAGCAAAATATTCATTTTCGGAAGGAAAAAAAAGAATTGTGTTTTCATTAATCTGAGCTCTCTTTCATGAACAGTGCAGGAGGTAAAATACATTTCATACCATTTGATGAGTCTATACTGCAAATTTAGAAATATTTATAACTGGTTAAAAAAAAAAGAGAAAAAAAGGACAAATCCAAAAAACTTAATTAAAAGTGTATGAATGAGGAGTGAGAGACTAATTAAAATAAAGACAATCCTCGTAAAGACATATGCTAACACTTCCTTTACACACTTTTTAAACGTAAGTCCTAATTCTTCCTTTGGATGTACACTAACAATTCCTAATGACGTCTCTCATCTCTTCACTGTTTGCAGCTTTGGACCTAGAACCATTTGCTTAGTGTAGTAAAGTGAAAAACAAGAACCCCAGTTAGCAATTATGTGTGTTATCATTCTGTTTAGCTGGTGTGCTATGGTGCCGGGAACTAACTCACCAGGACACAATTTGTGTGGAACAGAAGGCTGGCTTGGATGCAGACTTGAATATTCATCTAAGAACAAATCAGTTCATTCAAAATACAATCAACCATTTGCAGCTACCTGGCTTGTATACATAGACCACATAGTGATAAGCATAGCCTAATGCTGCTTCTGACTATTGCTTCCTGGAAAATGCTATGAAAATTTACAACAAAACTTTATATTGTAATACCACAAAAAATAGGTTGACATCAACATGTTTTTTTCTCATCTTCTTCAAACAAACCCGACTGATATCTCAAAACAAAACAATCTTCCCAAAGCAGAGTTGTAACAGTAAACATAACAAACTTACAGAAATTCCATGTTATAGAATACCTGACAAAAAAACCTAAACATAAGGCTGAGACTATTTTACGAAAATAAAGAACGTGTGGGGTAAATAGTAAAAAACCCAAAAAACTATAAGAAAAAGGTAAAAATAATAAAAAAATGATAAATACAGTTTGAAAATTATTAACATATTTCAGTCAAGTCAATTTGCTATCTTCCTTTCTCTAGAAATCTTACATCAACTTAATAAATAAAACTCAAAATAGATCCTGATTTCTCTTTGTGCAACTTTTTTTTTTAATATATGGATAGTTTAAACCTGTAGTTAGTACAGTTCTGTTCAAAGTGCTATTATACAGATTCTCTATATCGAAAAACTTTTGTTTGGATACGTTCATTTGCTGTTGATGCTGGCACCCTATATAAGAGCAAGTAGCATTTGCCAGGTGATCTACAGAAGCCTTATGTCTCTGCTAAGTGCCTTTTTCAACAGATACTGTTCTGGACCTTACTCCATCTCTCAGGGTGATCTTGACCAAAAGGATTCTAGCAGATTGGCAACCCAGCTGAAAATAAAGGAACAGAAATAGCAGCTTGATCCACAGGCTGCAGAATTTTCTTAATACATGGCAGTCTGGGTTGTTCTCCAAAAATACAGAACTAAGGAATGCATGCCTCTATCAGCGCAGGGAAGAGATCCAATCTCCAACCATCACAGGTTGCTTCTCCAGCTGTCACTGGTCCAAAAGCATGTTATAGGGCAGAAACAGGAAGAGAAATAAATTAAGTGAAGGCACAGTTGTCACATCTCAAATGCAAGGAAGTAAAACAGATGACGGAGAACATAAAGAAAATGCTGCTTGTATCACCTGCTATTACTCCTGGTTGACCTCCTTTTCATTCTGTGATCTCTGGTAGCACTGACATACCTAGTACTCCTCAACATGGCGAAAGGAGAAAAATCTCTTATGTGAGCATTCAGACAATGACAGAGGGTGTTAAAGGTAAGGAGGAGCAGATACAGAGGGAAGAGAAATAATGACTGAATGAACAAAAAATTATGCTCCAGGCTGTGAAAAGTGAATCGCTATCAAGAGAAGTCATACTAATGCCACTACTAGAAGTGTTTGCATGACCTCATAGTAGATTAACAGATTTCATGAAGTAAAAATGTATCTATTCCATAAAAGATAGTGCCTACCAAGAACCCTGTATAATTGCAACTATTGTAAGTTGTTTTATTATGCATTTGTACTATTTTATGCTCTGAGTTGCATTATTATTTGTAACTATTATTGCTGTATCCCTAAAAAACATATTAGGTTACTGATGAATAGCATAGAAATAATATGTGGTATTTCACACTTACTAAAGTTTCATTTACTAAAATATTATTTGAAAATATTTATTTGGCCATGTTCTTGCATGATTTGGGCCTTTTCAGAATAGCTGTGGACTAATTTATTAAGTTGGAACATTAATTATTTTATGTCCAATCAGTTGGCCAATCAATGCATGGCTAAAAATTGAAATGAAATCAAGACAAACTGTAAAAGGATCCCTCATTTTTTTTTATGAAACCTACCAGTACAGGTCTGAGCCTGGAAAACAGATGCTGAACAGCTGCACAAGGAGGTTACTAAATCATATTTGTGGGGAGAAGAGGCTATTTGTAAGACATTTTGACCTAATCCCAGTGAAAGAAAAACAAGGCAGAGTGATGGCAGAAGCTTTATCAAAGTTCTAAATAAACCTGAAAATAATATGAAGTATGTCTACTTTGATGTGACTAAAAAGCAGGCTGCTACAATATTACTCTATTTCTCAAGTTTCATCACTGTATTTATTTGCTGGATATTTCCTCAAAATATCTTCAAAATTCAGATTAGATTTTAATCACAATGCCTCATTTATAATTCATTTAATCCTATTCTTTATATACAAAAAAGCAGCTGAAGCAGATATCAGGAGGCTACATGTGAATAACAAGCATATGTATTGCAACGGAAAATATATTTCATTTAGTGATTTCTACCTACTACCGTGATAAGATAATGTCTTTATATTAGAATATGAGAAATGCTTTTCAAAAGAGACAGAATTCACATACTTTGAATATTAAATAACTCAAATGCTCTTTGAGGAAAGTTATTCTAGAGTACCATCATGTGAGACTCTGTCAGCATTAACTCATCCTATGAGGTAAGCTGGAAATCAAACCTGCATGAAATTTTGTGATGTTTCTATTGTTACTAACACATACGCAAATTTAGCTGTATTAAGACACTTTCCGTAGTACATAGCAGGAGAGTAACTGATGTAGCATGCATTTGTAAGATCACTATAAATGCAAAATGTACAAGAAGTTTTTTATAATCTCTGTGTTTTCATAGAATAAAACCTGTATTAAATACATATCCACTAGAATAGTAAAAGGTCTTTCCATTCATCACAAGCCTTGCCTTTCCTAAGGGGAAAAAAAAAGCTCTTAAATTATGAACCTATTGCATAGATATTAACCTAATTAATATGATTTTAGCAGTCCTTTAGTATATAAATGGGTGTTAAATATTTTATCTAATCTGTATTTGAGCTCCGTTCTTAATAAGCAACTGTAATTAACATGCACATCCCGTGCATACTCACCTCAGAGTACAAATATGTAAGTTTAAAAAAAAAAAGGTTGCAATGGATATCAAGTATCGTGATTTCCCCATATTAGCCTTATTTGCATTTGTAAAATTTGCACTTATAACTTAATTTGACAATTTGGTTATCCCTATGTATTTCTGAAGCTTTTTCACAACATTTGATCTTATCTTAAGCCTTGAATTTCATTTATTTACTAGAAGTAGTCTTCACTCAATTCCGTAATTTTAGAGCAGATCATTCTTCTTTCTCTTTTGTAATTGAAAAAAAAATATTGAAGCACTTTCTTTTGTACTCTGCTTATCCATCAATTTCTACGTCGGATGAACAGAAAAATGCATCTTTCCTTTTTTCATTTGTTTTGAAGTAAAATCCTGTGGTAGCAGCAGAACCTGACTAATCATCATTTGGAAACATCACACCATTAAACTTAAGTTCCAATTCAAAGATGATTTTGTATTGTAGGGAAACCACAGCATTACTATTTTCAGCTGCAAGAATAGTTGAGGCTTTGAAATCTTTTGTTATCCAACCTGCCATTTCAATTAGCCCAAACTATCTACATTTACCTTTCTTTTTTTTATCTCTGTGTGACATTTCATTGATGAATAACTAGATGTAACAGAACAATTTCATTCTTAGGGCATAGTATTTTTTTCACCTGTGGAATTGTGCCACCGTCAAAAAGAAAGCACGATTATTATTCATATTTGTTTGTGATCTGCCCTCAAATTCCTTATGGCACAGTAGAATAGCCAGCCCAGGGGGATCAAAAGCAGGGTTTTTTCCATTTTATAACTGTTTTCACCATCATCAAGCAGTTCCCTTATCATTTTGCTGTACTTAAATTCCATTTCTTATAATCACTCACTCTCTTCACAAACGGAATTATTCAATTCCATGGCTCCACTGCACACTAGAGGTCAGCCATTAATGGCCAAGATGTATTGTGATGTGCTTTTATTATTTCTAACCAGTGAGAGAGATAATGTCATGTACTATAAAGCTTCAGTCACCATCAGGCTTCTCATTCATTTTTGAAAACAAACTGGTAATTCAATCTCACAGTGAACAGATGAAAAAAACTAAATATTTTATGACTAATAATTATATAAATTTAACATCAACATGACACAAACAAACATAAATAACAAAACCTTAGAGTTTTGCTTCAACTCATTTTAAGCAATCTTTACCACAGAATGGTGCATAACTAAAATAATTAGGTTTTGGCACCCATCTTTAATTATTATTACTCTTTCTCTTGTCCAAAACTTAATTAGAAAATCAGGGAAGTAAAAAAGCAATGCAGAAAGTATTAATGAAAAGAACTTCAGGGCTGAAAATGAACCGTGTTTGAAATGAAAAGGTTTTTTTGCCTGTCATTCAGTAGGAAATTATATACTTATTTATAACAAAATACATATTTTTATTACACTATTAGAACAAGTTCAAGCAACTAAAAAAAAAGGTATTCTGTGCATTACACGATTTGTATTCATTGAACTCATGGTATATTTTACTTTAATAAAGTAGTAAATGATACCAACATTTTAATCTAAAGGTTTTCAACACAGATAGTTGAGAAAGTAAAACAGTAAAGGCACTGTCCAAATGGTAGGGATTTTGATTAAATGGAGTTCTAATGGCCTGGTCAAAACTTAGTACTGAAGTGTACTGAGCATACATAAGAGTCTTTTATTTTTTAACTCATACCTAGTTAGCTTTTATAGCTTTTATTTTAAATGTACCAAATTATATGTGTCAATGACTTTCTTACTACAATTGGAACTCTGATGGCATATTTCACAGAGTGTAAATATAGAGGAAGATATAAGTCCTGGACTCTGTCATTTGGATAGGATTTTTCCCACTGATTTCATTTGCGCAGAATTTCACCCATATTTACAGACATCTATGATACAGAAAGCTGGAGGTATATATTTATGGAAAAGAGATAATTCCTTCAGCCAAAATAAACAGTAGGTTTCTTGGTCACAGACTTTCAGGTGTGGAACAACACTTGAAGTGACAGTGATACATGCAACACAGAGATCTCAAGTCATGCAGTTCTTTGCCTTACTGTAAGTGGCATAAAACTGGGGAGTGTAGAGTTTGAAAGGGTAGACCCTCTAGTTTGGTATGTCACCCATCTCTCCTACTTGTTTTTCTGTCACAATTGCATATAGTTGTGTTAACACTTTCAAGTTTTAGGTTTGCTTTTCATTGTGAATATAGAGATGTTAATTTTTTACAGAAAAGAAATCATATTACTATTAAACTGCCATTTTTTCTCTCATCCCTCGCTGTTTTAAGAAAACATGCTCGTTTTTATAAGATCTCCCATTCTTATACCTATTTCCATAAAACTAGTAAGCTTAATAATATTTTACTTCCACGTTTCATATCAACAGCTGAAATAGAACATTAAAAATATTAAGAAAACAATGAAATTTAGGTATTAATTTTCATAGAACCACGGATTCACTAAAGCAGGCAGTCACATTTGGAGCATATCTAGTCCAACCCTGGCTCAGACCTGGGTCAGCTACAGAAAGTTGCTTTGTTCAGTTTTAAATGTTTCCAAGAATGGAGAGTCTGCAAACACTCTCAACAACCTGCTCCAGTGCTCAGTCTCTCTTGGAATAGTAATAATAATAATAATAAAAAAATTTATCTTTTTAAATAAAATTAGAAAATTGCTCTATTTAAACAGACCTTCATGTGTTTCAGAGTTTGTGCCTCTTGTGCTGTCACTAGACTCCACTGAGAAGAGTCTGGCTCCCACATCTTCACTCCCTACCATCAGGTATTTATATGTACATGGATAAGATCTCACTAAGCCTTCTCTCTTCAGGCTATGCAGTCCCAGCCCTCAACTTCTCATTGTATGAACAATGTTTCAATCCCGTCACTGCCTTTTTCATCCTTCAGTGGACTCACTCCAGCACGTCCATGTCTCTCTTGCACTGAGGAGCCCACCACTGGACCCAGCACTCCACATGCACCTCATCAGCGCTGAGTAGAGGGGAAGGATCACCTCAGCCCAGGAAGCTGGTGGCCTTCTTTGCCACAAGGACACATTGCTGGTTTATGGTCAACTTTTTGTCCACCAGGATGCCCACGGCCATTTCTGTCAAGCTGTTTTTCAGCTGGTCAGTCCCCAGCATGCAAGGGGTTGTTCGTCCCCAGGCGTGGGGCTCGCCTGTTCCCTTTCTTGAACTTCATGAGCTTCCTGTCAGCCCATTTCTCTGTCCTGCCCAGGTGCCTCTGAACAGCACCTTGAGCACAGTTTTGATACAATATCCCACTTAAGGAAAAAAAATGTAAGAGTTTCTCAATTTTCATTTTACTTCCTTAATGAACCCAAGGATGAATATCAATTTTAAGTATATCCAAATGAATCCTTGAGGCAATGCAAAAAAAAAGTTATTGTGAATATTCACACATAGATTAATGGATCACTTGTTAGAATTCAAGCAAGGAGTTTCCAAACTTATGAACTGCTTTACTTCCAAGAAGTTTTCAGTATAGACTCATAGAACCATTAGGAGGGAAGAGACCCTTAAGACCATCAAGTCCAACTGTTAACCTAGCACTGCCAAGTCCACCACTGAACTATCTCCCTAAGCACCGCATCTACCTGTCTTTGAAATACTTCCAGGGATGGCAACTCAACCACTTCCCTGGGCAGCCTGTTCCAGTGCTTGATAACCCTTTCAGTGAAGAAATCTTCACCAATATCCTAGATGTCTAGTTTGGAATAAAATTGCCAACTCTGTCACACAAGCCTGAGAAATCGGTCACTGTCAATGATGTAGTTTTCAAAAGATCACTATTTTGATTCAGTTCTAGCTGACCAGTATGAGGGGAATAGTAGTTTGATCCGAACTAGCTGATACAGCATCAACTGATCCAGTACTAACTAATCAAAATTACTAGAAACAAAGTTTCATTCACTGAATTTGGCATGCAGACTCAACATTACAATCCTGAATATGGACAAGTGAATGTCTAACCTGGTACCACTGAAGCAAAATGTTAATCGTTCTGTACCCAAAACACTTTTATTGAAATGCATATCCACAAAAGAATCCCTACACAAAACCATGAACAATGAAAATTAATTGTCAAAAAACCCATTCAGGTCTCTACAATGAACTCCATTACATGGTTCATTGTCCAGCGTTAATTAGCTACAGTCAGCTTGCTATTGTGTTTTATTTTTCACTGAGGCAACACTCATCAAGAAGCAGTTTGTCTAAAAGTACAACCAACAGGCAAGGTTAACCCCCTCCCAGTGCTGGTTATGTTGGAGAGCTACAGTGCTGTGCCTTGACTTCATGCCTCTTGACAGCACAAAAACCATAAATGAAGAGTTGCATAAAGAACTCAAATGGCAGGTCTTAGGGGATCAAGCAGGAAAGCACTAAGTTTCACTGTTTGTTAGCAAGCGATCAGTGCCAATCATTTAATGATTTAATTACTTAGACAAATTAAGATAATGAACAACAGCAAGTCTACAATCAATTAGGTTTATCCAAACTTTCTATTTTTAGGATACGATCCTAAGAACTACATTCTTCTTACAGGTACTTAAAGTGTGAAGGTTGTGCAACTTCAGTTTCAGAAAAAATAAACCAGAATCTAAAAAAAAACCCCAAAAAAGTATGCGGAGAAGGAAAAAATAACTTTGCCAGAGCTAGTAATTCTACAGATCCCATAGTCTAGTAAGATGGGAAAGGATGTTAAATTTTAGCAAAACAACAATTCTTAAAATTCTTTGCAGAGGTAAAACAACTTTTTTTTTTTAACATAAAAAAAAATACTTGTGCACAATTTCACTCCCCTTTGAAAAGGTCTATCTAGTCTTGACAGACAAAAAAATAAGAGTTTGGTTTCTTTTTATGTCATTAATGAGAGCCCACTCTTTCTTCATTGAAAATACCGAAAGATCAGCAGAAAATAAGTCTTGCCTCTCTGATCATACAACACAGATACCACTGAAAGGATCTTTATCATTTTTGGAAACAGTCTGGTTAAGTGAAAACAATTTTAAATATGCAAAACAAGAAATACAGTGAGAAAGCTTGTCCATTTGAATATGAACAAAGCAAGGCTACTACCGCTTAAGCTTTATGTTGTAATGCTACTTTGCTGACCTCTAATGAGTTTCTGCAACTTAGATGAAATTTCTTTGATTAATTTTTCAGCCTATTATTTCCACATGGCTGCTCCTGCTTTGTTTCCACTTTGTGATGCATAATTGACAACACTCCTATACCAGATTCCACAGACGTTTATGAAAACTGGTGCTTAGTTTCGACATTAAGAGAGGAGCGGAGAAGCTAGCAACAGAAAGAATATAGACAGCTGAAGGAGAAAAGGGATACATAGGAAGAAACAGAAAGGGTAAAAGAAGATAAAGGAAACCTGAATCGCTGAACAACAGGGTGAGAGGCCCACAGGAGATTCATGGGACAGCAGAAAAGTGTGGTCACTCTCTGGTGCCACAGAACACAGCGTAAGCAGTGGGGGGTGAAGTTTGGGCATGGGCTGTCACTAGGTGTACAGCAAAACCTTTGCATTCCACCCAGGCCAGCAGAAGAGCACTTCCTCACAGCAAAAAGCACACCTTCACAAAGCAGAAGACATCCCCTGCTGGCTTCCATCTCCCCTCAGAAAACACTCCAGCTCTGCCTGAAGGAAACTGGGCCACACATTGTGGGAGGTATAATCACCCAATAGTACAGGCATAGGAACAGGAGACCCATTGCCCTAAAGAACAGGCAGAACTCGGAGCTGAGTAGTCAGATTGTGATGAAAAAGAAGACTCAAGCATCAACACTATTTTTAGACCGTAGACTCTGCTGTCTTTGGGTAAAACTTAGAGTATTTTGGCAGAAAAATGAAAAAACATTAATTATCAGAGAAATCTTGCAGACTCTTTTAAAAGCTTTTATATTAAGAGCATTTAGCGATAAATACTACAGTGGTGAGATCTAAATTACCCTAAAATACTGTTTACAGTTAAATGGTATTTGTGATTCTATTTTTTATTCACCTTTAAAGCATTACTATGTTCATTGTCTTTTCTGGACCATGTGTGTATTCTAAAGAGAAAAGAAATGTATTAAAGGAACGTAACTTCCCCTCCAGAGAAAAAGTAATAGCATAATTTATTTATCTTCAATAAAACAGTAGTGTTGTAACCAGAAATTAACATCACTGAAATACTTTCACAGAGCTGGGACTTAAGATCTTTTTTAGAATTTCAATCTCAAAGCATTTGAGTATAAGTGACTCAGCATATAGTATGAAATACTACCTTTTCATTTTTCTGAGCAAGTTCTTGGAAACAAATTGCAGTAGCCTTCTAAAATGATCAGTCTTTTGGATACTGTTGAGATCTCAGTGCCTGTATCACCACTGTACAGCCAAAGACACCAGCTTTCCTTGACACAGTGCATTACTTGCCCTGTGTTTTCCTAGCAGTATTCTCCCAAATAGCAAGGAGCGCTCATCTACCTTAGTAACTTCTTTTTCCTCAATCCAAAAGCTATTAAAATTTACCTGTAATATCTGAATATACTGTTTAAGGTAAAGAACTACAAATAAGGAATATTAATCTACCTCTTAAAAGTTAGCTTCATATGGGGCACGAGGGTGACACTTGTGAAAACAATTAAGAAAACAAACCCTCTTCCTTTGAATCTGACAGTCTCAGTATAGACCCTTCTCTTGCCTACAGTCAGATGCCTAACAAATACCATTTTTTAGGTCGATCTATGCACAAGAGATAGCAGTGTTTACTGTTTTAAGATACTTATAGATTAAGCAGAACAGTTCCGACGATTTGCAATTTTACTTTCTGTTCATCACCTAAGGAGTAAATAGTAATACACCTCGTAAGAAAATAGTAATATGTAATTAGAAAAATTGTTTTGCTGATATGAAGAAGATTGTAAGGGCCACAGATTTGACACAAAAATCTAAAAACTGAGATGTTTAGATTTGGTCCTCTTATATTAAAGACCCCCTTTTTATTCTCACTGATCCTTCAAAATGCTTTCTTTGTAAAATGGAAAGACGTGACAGATCTACTAACATCAAAGAGATCCAAACTCTCAATCTTCTAGCTCTGAGAATAGTGCATCTTTTGCCCGAGGTTAAAGTGTATTTTGCAGAGAAGAATAAGACACTGAGCCATGCACTTATAGATAAGAAGAAAAAAAAAAGACAAAAAAACATCATATGCTAAAGACTTGGTAGATCCGCTCAATGGCAGAAATGAACATTTATTAACAAAGGCACCTATAAATTCTCAGCCAAACAAGTGCAGATATTAGAAAGGAACCCATACAGAACTACTGGTCTATACATCTGAAGAGAAAAGATGGTTTGGTGCACTCTAGACAAAAAGTGGATTTTCCTGGCTATTGAAAAGGTAAACAAATCAAGGTACCTTACTTCAGTTGGGAATCTGAGAATAATTTGGATAAGAAGATCTAATATTTTCATATAAATAAAATCTACAAATTTTATCCCTATATTCCAACTTCCATATTTCAAAATTAGATAAATAAATTCATGGCCAAGTTTTCCTAAAAAACCTCTCTAGCCTCCATTCACATATTCACATTTATTCAGAAGGAAAAAAGAAGCAGAAAATCGAAACTGCACTGAAAATGCATTTATTAGTTTTTAGCAATACCTGTAAGTTATATACCTGCGAGAAGAAATGTTCCCTGAATTTTTTTCCATCCTACACTTGATGCACAAAGAATTCCAGAAAGATTCAAGGATCAGGTTTATGCAGACTTTAGTTGTCATTCAACTGTCTATACATAACCTATCAGTTATCTAAATTAAGATCAATCATGAATTTGCACAGATACTCAGCTGCTTTTCTCAAGATACCAAATGAGCTCCTGCTCTGCATAGGTACTGAGCTACTGTCAAATAGTGTATAGCTGAGAAAATTTTTCTGAAGACTTTCTGCCATGGGAAAATCCCACACATTTTTCATGTAAATCTAAAAGCTATTTTTAACATACTCATGTTATCCGCACCATTATACTTACGAGTCTCCAATGCACTTAATTTCACTGTACTATTTTTAGAAGTCTATAATTCATGAGTAAAAACCAACACTGAGCTGCTAAGTAGAATACAAATCATCACTCTAAGAGAATCATGTTTGGTTAACAAAGGGGGAATGAGAAGAAATAAAACTTAATAGAAAGCGGTTCTAGATTTTGTTTCCATCTAGACTGGAGGTGTTTGTAAAAAGTTATGAATAATACTTTTTCAATACCATAATAATAAGCAACTGAGTTTTTTTGTATTAGTAAATTCTAAAATAATTTGTTATAACAAACAAGGTTCAACAAAACTTCAGACATTACAAGCAAGCAGGCATACTGTCATAATATGACCAACTTTTACAATGTTGCAACAATGGAATTTGTGATTTTAGATCTGCATTAATAAAATATTATACATTGCTGCGGTTCCTGATATGGGAAACTGATAAAAATCTTAATTCATAAATGTCAGAATGCAATATAAAGAGTCAATACCCAAGTGATAAACATTTATCACCAAAGCCTATCATGAAAAGGCAGATGTTTGAAGCAGCTAGTATCAAGTAATCAAGTAGCCACTGACTAAAAGCATTTATGGAGGTTTGTAAAAGCAACTGTATAACTACATCTTTATTTCATACAGTACTTAAAGTTTTAATAAATGTCTTTAATAAAAAGTTGATCTTTAATTAGTGCATTGCCAAATTATTTTAAAGGATTATGGATTAATTCCTTATGAGATATTTAATTTGAAAAGAAACTATTTACCATTCATATTTTAAAGGAAATCCTTATCCACTTGATCAGAAAAGCTAGACTTGAGTAGATACAATGTCATCTTCATAAGACATTGTAGGATCTTTCTGAGTTGCTTACCTCTATTTTTTCTATAATGCATACATCTTTAGATGCTACAGCCTTTAAATCACTTTCATCAGACCACAGATATTGAAAAAGGTTAGTGGACATGTTACACTTCTACATACAAACAGTACGTCTGAAGACAAAGGATTATAAAAAAAAAAAGAAAAAAGGTGACTAGGATTTTCCACTAATGTACTTTGCCTGTGAACTGTAAAGCATCAGAAGGCATCCTGTAAAATAACGCTAATCCTCGTGCCTCCTGCCCCACAGCAACATATACACATTGCCACACAGCTGGCATACATGTGAGCTCTGCCATCTGCAACAGTAATATTGTAATTTTCCAAAATTATAAAATGCATTTGCTTAAATGCTTGCCATTGCTTTTCATTTCACTTCCTAGGTTTCAACTATATCAACAGCGTGATACAAGAATCTCCAAATCAGCTTTTCTGGAAAAGGTACAGTGGTGAATAAATAGTGGTGAAAAATGCTTGTCAAAAATACATGTATTTCTGAATGCAAGACCAGAGCAAATGCCTTATTGGGTCACACTAAGTCTGTGTAGCCTGCCAGCACGTCTCCAGCAGCATCAAGAGAAGGTGCTATCTGGGCATATTAGCCTGGGCACTTCTTGAGGTCCATTCACCTCATACTCCTAAGGACATTAAAGCTGGAACTCCTGCTTGCTCTTTCAATACTGATTTACAGACACGCTGAATTTTTTAAGTTCCTCTTTGAAACTACAGATACTGTCTGCCTCCACAAAAACATGCAGCAAATTCCATCTTTTATCTGTTTTTAATCAATCTTCCACTAACTTCCACAAACACCAGAGTTCTATTATTATGGGGCAGGTGGATATCCTTCCTGCTTTCACTTTATCTTCTACCCCAATAATTTTGCAGACCTCAGCCATAATCACCATGCCCGCCTCTGCCATCCCTTCTTGAAAATGAAGGAGTCTCAGCCATTTTTGTCTCTTCTCATGTGGCAGCTATTCCATCCTCTGGACCATCTGAGCCGTCATTGTCTGCATCTTACCCAACTCAGTTGTGTCTTCTCGAGGTATGTGTATCAGACTGTGTTCTTGTATGCAAAATGTGTACGCAAAACGCTAAGGTTTATACCCTATCCAATAATCTCCTAGTTTCCTTTATTTTCTCAGGTAGAATTATTCAGAGATTTAAAACTAGTCCTGTCTTTGACATAAAAAAAAGACAAATGGATTCTCCTTGTCACTTTTGTACTGAACCTAGCATCTTGTTTAGTGTTTACAAAACGCATCAAATCTTAACCTGAGAATAGTCAGGTATATAGTAGCAAATTGCCATTTAAACAGTCTGTTCCAAAAGTTACAATGTTATAGTCCAGAACTAGCTACTAGATTACTGTTAAATTCTCCTCGAATTTACTAAGCAAAATTGTCTATTGCAATCTCTATCTTCTCTACAAGAAAATATGTATACAACAGCTGAAATAAACCTTCAGTAAACTTTCTTATAAGCAAACAACTTATTACCAAAGATGATAAAGCATTTTCCCAGTTCTGGATCTACACTTTTCTCTTTCCTGCACTTTCTCTAGTTTGTCAACACACTTTTTAGAATGAGAAACCAGGACTAGATTTGCACTGCATTATTAGCCTCACTAGACCAATATATGTAGGGATAAATTGCCTTTCTAGTCCTATTCATTCCACCTTTGCTTTTCAATCAAAAGATAACGTTAAACGCTACCGCCTCATCTTAACACAATGAACTTTTTCACAGAAAACTTTCAGCTTATTTTCAAAATCATTACATTTAAAGATACTACTCCCTATTCTGGATCATATTTTTCGTTTGTAGCTGTTTGGTCTTGCTTTTCTCGCTGCGAAAACGTGTGCTGTTTCACAAGAACAGGAGACCAAATGACTACGTCTCTCTCCAATTCAGACATGATCTGCCAATGTTCTCAACAGTTATTTTACAGATTTCTCTAAAGCGTATGTGAAATTCTTGGAGGAAAAAAATGACCCAGGTGGAACTCTCCTGGAAATGTCCATATATAATTAAACCTCACTGCCAAAATAAATTTACTGTCACTTTCCCTTGCTGTTTCTTCCTCCTTCTTCACATTTGCATGTGCCAAAAAAAAAAAGAAAATCAGCAGTAGTGGAGCCTCCCTTCCAACCATATGCTGCTGCTGAAATGGAAAGCACAGAGACCTTGAAAAATACACAGTAATTTAAAAATTAGCTTCTTAAGCACAAACAAGAACAAAAACTCTATCCAGTTAAGTTTCATAGACACATTTAGTCGAAGAATTTATGTCCCAACAGAAAAATTTTTAAACTTCTATTGAACTCTCTTCCTGAACAATAGCTTTGCATTATTTGCTATTTGCACAGCAAGACTATGTCCAAAGTGCTGTTTAGTCATGCTCCAGAATTTCTTGTGAAGAAATAATCATTTGCCACATACTTGCATTCACCTTGTATGAGTAATTTCAAGTTTGAATTGTCCTTTATCAATATATTCTCTTCAATGATACATGAACTCTTTTCTCATCAACTGATATTACAATTCTGCACCCATTTTTCTCATAACACATACATTAGTCTTGTATAATTCAGTGAAAGCCACAGTAGCAATTTATACACAACTTTATGTTTAAACCTCTTTTATAGCAATTTAAAGTCAAGATGTAACTTTATTCTTCACATTTCTACCTTTACAAGAAGGAAGCAGTGAAATTAATTTAGCTTGCATCAGCAAAAATTCATGAAAAATTGTGCATATTCCCAAAACTTTGAAAGGATTAAATTAAAAATTGTTTGCCTAACTATTTTGAATAATATAGCTTCAATCAGACACTATTTAAGACAGATAGATCCTATAAATCAGTAATTTTGGTGGGAGGTGGTTTTCTGAAAGATAAGTTGGAAACAAAAGTGAATGGTGGTCTTCCTATATATTTTCAGATATTTATAATTTGCTAAAGCTGTTGTCAGAAATTCATTGCTGAAACAGATGCTGCTACTCAAGATTTTATCTCCATTTCAGCCACTGGGGGTTAAACCTCAGATAAGGAGTGAAAATATTGTAAAACACCACAGCAGCTTCAATATAACCTAAAAAAATCTAAAATTTCTATACTGCTGTTTCTCCTTTCTTTTCCACTAAGAATTGCTCCTACATTAAGACTATGATACGTACTTTTAGTAAATTTTTAAACTATGTAGACGTGTTCTTATGTAATCTAGCAAACAGACACTTTGGAATCCCCTGCCAGTTCTGACAAGGGAATATTAATGACCCACATTCTTTTACCTGCCAGTGGTCATTACTGATTCTGCAGGGAATTGAACAGTGAGATAGTTACCCATATTGAAGTTTCTCCAGAAACACTTTCGTTAACAGTTGATATTAATCTAAATAATTAATCTAAATAAGTCTTGTCCAACACTGTTGGGTCATTAAAATACACCCCCCTTCTCTAGATTTCATGGTGTCTGGAAACACTGGACACCCTGGATTTTCTGACTCTGGTTTTAGATACGCTCCAGAAAATCCAAAAGATGTAGGGCTATCATACCTGGGGACACTTCACTGCCTCTACAATCAGCAATAGGCAATGTTGCCAGGGCTTAAAGGCTTCTCAGAACTTCAGAGCTTGTGAATTAGCTCTGTTCAGTGCTCTCCTTGTGCAGGGTAGAGGCTGCAACTACCTAAATTAACAGCAGCTGTAAAACAGACATGGAAGCCATCTTCAAAGTTGCAGAGATAAACTAACAAAAATGTTCAGGAGAACCATTCTGCACTTGTTCTTCAGTTTATTCTACAGTTCAACATCCTGGCAAACTATATTTAATTCTGAATCTGTACTTTACAAAATACACACAAATCTTTTGTTCATATTAAATTTTGAAATGTTTTGTTACGTACAGATTTAGAGACACCTTAAAAATTATGTGAATTTGAAAACTACATTCCTCAAGAAGCTCCCAATTTCGCTGCTAATGCTTGATAATTTAAAGCAAGATAAACAGATATGGTGGTAATTATGCCTACTCTTGGAACTAAATTATTCAAATTTGTAAGAAACTATAGTATCTGTAGTTTGTGTGAGTAGGTCAGTATGTTTGGAATGATCACATAATGTTTTCACTTCCCCTGATTCTCCATGCCAACTATCACATATATTCCAAAGCCTTCACCTTGCTGCAGAGCAAAATGAATACAACTCGAATGGTTTGGTATAACTAGCTGTCCCACTTATCTGTCCGACTAAAACTTTTGAGAACTGATGGGTGATTTACTTGACGTATTTTAATATCATATTTAATAAGTAAAATATAAAATTACTTTTGCTATATACCGATTTTCATAAAGTCAAGGACAATGTCCTAGGGTTGAACTACAGAGACCACATAAACATTTCTGAAAAAACAAAATTGAAAGCTCTTTTTTTTTTTTTTTTTCAGAAAAAGTAGTCCATATTTAAACTCTCTTGCATACATCGCCATTATTAAAAGAAAAAGCAATGTAAACAAAGGGCTACACGTTACACAAAATGGATGCTATCAGCATTAAGATACAAAGATAGATGATACTGAAAAAATTACAAGTGAAGAACAGAAAAAAATTATCTTTGGATTTTACAATTCTTGCTACTGACCATAATTGAAAGCAATAATTGAAATAATCTCTTTAAAGATGTCAGAGTTTAATTCTAAATCTAATATAACAGAAATTTAGTCCTATTTACCAAAGGCACACATACAAAAAAGTAAATCATCTCCATGTTGGACTTGCCTGCATATAGTGTTTATGACACTATTCTGGAATAGGGGTTTTTTTAGTATAAACCACTTGATGATCTTAAAGGTCTTTTCCAATCAAAATAATTCGATGATTCTATGATTCTTCAGAAGACTATTTAGGTTGGTTTAGTGTTGTAGACAAGTGCTTAGAAACAAATTTCAATGTGGACTGCATGAACGTGTTTCACTTTATCAAAGAACATAAACAAATTTTAAAGGAGAAGAATAGTATTAGCAGGGAAAAAAACAGGCCTTCTTTAATAAAACAGAATGAAGAACAAACAATAAATAAAAACTAAAGTAAAAAAAATTAAAGTAAAAAAATAGAAGAAAAATAGCCATCTCACATTTGGTATCACCTATACTGCACTACCATCTTTAGATCCTATGTAAACAAGAATTTGTCTCAATCACACCAGCATTTGTTAAAAGTAATCACTGTCCTGTTAGCACTAAGTTTTAGCCCTTCCTGATCCTGATATAGAGAAGACTGTGAAGATTTTTCTATTAGACAGAATGATGCTAACTGACACATATGCATTAGGAGCCAGAGAGCAAATTAAGCATTATTCACATTTCAAACAATTGGGAATGGAAGCAATATACAATAAATATATTGTTTATGGATAGTGTTTGTTTGCTTTTTTACAGTCAGCTGCAAACACTTCTACTGAATGAAGAAAGAATTGTAGCTTCTCTTCTAACACAGCATCTCAAAAGAAGCAGCAAAACAAAAATGTCAGAGCAGAAGCTATGTAACCAAGAATGAAAGAAAAGAATCAAACGGACAAAATGACTGGAATGCAGCAGAGAATCTGGAAGTGGTAGTGACCAGTCCTTTCTCAGGGTGGAGAAGGAACAGGATATGTGCTGTGAGAACCAGTTTAATTACTAACAAGCAGGATGCAGAATATCTGCAGAAAATTATTTGATTCTATTAATACAAATTCAACTCTTGAATTTCAAAAACTAGGATACAGGGAAAGACTTGGAACAACCATTTTAGAAGCATTTCATATTTTATGTATGTCTTTGAGCTGAGTGATTACTTTGACACCTCATCATTACAGAGGTCAGAAAGAGATCATAGTGTACCATATTCTATAGTTTGAAAAGAGGTCTGTTACGTAAGAGTCTCTGAAACATATACGCTTCTGGTTATCAAATAGATGAAACTGTAGAAAGCTTCTAAGTAGTTACTATTCTGTCAGTTCATTTAGAAAACATGAAAAAATCCAGTACTTTTCTTATGACAAACAATGTGATATTACTAATTTCTCAGTAGATGTAGAGAAGTATTGCCTTAACACAGTTGCCATCTACACCATTGAGAACAAGGCAGCCAATGATAAACACTGTGAACTAGCAGATTGTCCTTCTACAAACAAGAAGGCTAAACATTTTCTTTCCTCAGCAAATTCTGTAACACCCTCTCACAGTGTGAATAGAAGCTACAATTACCAAACATAAACAGAGGCAACAAAAAAAAAATTATATTCCTCCAGATTTTTCACTTCTTATACTTACAAGTAACACTTGATTTTCCTAACAGTAAAAGGTAAAAGAGCAAAGGTAACTTTGCCACCTTTCAATTTTGCTTACTTTGCTCAGTCAAGCATAAGCCTAGCGTCTGAACTAACAGTAAGAACCAAATCTTGATCACACACATAAGGGACACAGTAGACTCACCCAGTCCACCACGGAAGGGTTTTTTGGCATTTCCATCCTGTATCCTTTTAAGAGGTGGCCAAAGGAGAGTCTATCAGTCCATGCCAATACATTTCAGAGTTTGGGGTCTTTCACAATGACGAAGAGAAACAAAGATGTCTTGTTCCCTCCATCAGCTGTGAGGGTAGTATGTATGCAGAACAGAAGTACTAAGAACTACCATTGGAAACCTCTTCAAAATCATGAAGCAGGCTTGCTGCCTGGATCCCACTCATAGCTATTTCACAGTGAGATCGCAAGAGTATGAGTTCCATTGACAATTACTCTGGAAAGAATACAATGCAGTGGCAATGTCAGGATAGATCTCTTCTGTAGTACCTTGGTGCCAGAAAAAGAAAAAGTATGAAAAAAAAAAAAAAAAGGAAGGTATGGCCTTTCCATCGTGACAGAGAGAAAAAAAAGACAAAAATTTTGTCCCTTTTTCTGTGTTCTCTCCCCACCAACAGGAAATAACGTAGTCCTGCCAACTGTTTCTGAAGAAGTTTAAGAAGAGCCCTGGACAACAGTAGGGTCTGGGACGCTTCTACAAAGAGCTATAGGAGCAGTATCTGAAAGAGTGGAGGGGCAGACCAGCTCCCGCACAGCAGGAACTTTTCTTCAAGTCTTCAGGAAATCCAGGAGAAGAGCTAATCATGCAAGAAGAAACATCTTTCTGTGTGTCTGCACACAGAAGGCTCACTGATCCTGTGCTCTCTCCCACCCAGCCCATAAAATAACTGTCTGTGGAAATTCAGTATGTCTTCCAAATAAACAAAGTACAGTGTGTAAGAGTAAAATGTTACTGTGACTCTCAAAGAGCTCCTCTTTAAGATTGGTAAAACAGAAAAACATTCATTTACAACTCACAGCATTAATGTAATATTACATGGAGCCATATAAACACATATATGACATGCAATTTAATTCATACCATATAATGTATACAATTTGTATATACATGTATAAATATTTATGCAAATTAAAAGCCTGTGGATTATAATTACTTTACAATCATGGTGTCTTGCATTAATTTTGTAAGGTAAGAGACAGAGGAATATGCTGTATGGTTTTCAGCACTATACTGTAAAGGGAACAAAATCAACAAATCTGACTAGAATATGGGATACATTGCATTGACATCTAGCTATCACAAGCCTTTTTGTTTTGTGTTATGTGTATCGCAACCTTGTAGTTCAAATGTAAACCAAGTTAGTGCAAGTGAACAGAATCTTGCATTAGATTTTTCTCTCTCCTTTCAAATCCAGTTCTTTCTATAATTCCTTGGAAAGTAAAGGAATGCAGGAAAGGATGTATGAAGCTCAAAAATCAGTCTCAACTGTAAAGTTCACCTTGTAAAAATGGATTATGTTAATTTATACAAACTGTGGGCATTCACACAATTTTTCAGTCACACCTTTTATTAGCAGAAAATAAAGGTAACGTCAAAAAAGAGGCCTCTCCCCATAAAATAAGAGCTAGACAGATTAGCTAAAAGCTGGACTACTTAAAGTGACCATTTCGTATTCACCTGGGACATGTAAGAGTTCGCTCACTTCCTGCATTTCACAGTACCACTAGCCACATGGCTAAAACTCTTAACAAAAAAAAAACCAGGAAAGAACAACAGAAATAGAGCTTTCAAAATTCTAAACAAGTCAACAGTATTCTTAAATGATTGGGTGAGAAACTGCACCTCTGTTATTAGAAAGTTCTATTGTCCAGCTCAATTCTCTCCCTAAGAAAACACAGAAACACTAAAGCCAGAGATACCTAATCTACCACTTCTTAGCGTAATTGTCTGCTTGTTCTCTATTCTGGAGTGTCTTAACAGAGACTCTGACCTAAAGTTTTTGCTAGTACATAGCACAAATGAGTTTGTCTTATAGCATTTCTATTTCTTCTAAAGAAAAAAATTGTTAAGTAAATTATTATTCCATTATACTTTAGTTCCAAAATTCTAGCAGTATTTCTCTTTTTCTTAGTTGAATCTTTCTAATATTTTAACTTTTTTTTTTAATTTTCCTTATTTTTTTATAAGTATTTCTAAATCGTCATTTTCTTTCTCCTATTGGCTAATAACAAGATGCAATAGATACTAAGTAATCACGATAGATAATATTGCAACATATAAATACCTCCAGGAAGATAACCTAATGTATCTTCGTTTGGCTGCCCTCTATTCTTGTAACTCTGCCTAGTCATACCCACTAGTTACAAAGACAAATATATAAAACCATAAAGGATTAGTTTACGTTGAGTTCCTCCAGCACAAAACTTAGCTGATCTGTGCATTTGTGAAAGATGATCAGTGCTGTTTAGGGTGGGGTGTTTCCAACTTACATTAACATCACTCCTGACATATTACCTATTAACATAATCACATAAAACTATTAATGATCACATAATACCACAGCATGGTAAAAAACAGTGTCTAAAAGGAGTAGAAAAAAACAAGTAATTAATCTGTTATCTTGAAGAGACATTTGCTTTGCTCTCCAGTCAAGATAATATACTAGTCCTGTAAAGAATATGATTATTAAGAATCTGTGTTTGAAAACACCACTTATCTACTATTAATTAATATTAAAGTTTATTAATAAATCATTTTTATTCTTTTTTAGTTTCTTTTAAGAGTGCATCTTGTTGTCCAGGCTGGTTTCACTGACAGTGACTGCCACAAAAAGATGATCTCTGCTTATCTTACAACCTTTATTGTGCATGTGACACTATAGATTCTACCAATACAACAAAGTCCTCCTAGCTATAGACAGCAAAGGCTAATAGCTGACTTCCATTTTGTTTCATGTTATTTAAAATGAAAAAGAATCATCAGTGGAATACAGCAGTTTTGGAAAAACAAATCTGAAAACTTCCTTAAAAACTGTACTGGGACACCAGCCAATTTTGAAGTAACTCCATGCTAACCTTCAAAAAAACTATCCTCCTTCCTCACAGAGAAGAATGATGAAAGCGGGAACCTTCTGTTTAATATAACATGATTACAGAAACTATACCCTTCTCTTATGAGTAAGGACTAACAAAGGAGTTTCTATGGTTTGACTGTCCTTTTGCAAACTGATAACCAATTGGGGTTACCAAAGACAAAAAAAATCATTCACTACTTGACCACAGAAGGTTAGACATTTCATTCTCTGAAGCAGAAAAGGTATACCAGATTCTAAAAATCTGTGCTTGCTAAGCACAGAATTTACTTTTAAAATAGGTGGTATACTACAATTGCAGAAACATCCAACATATGGGCCCACTTCCCAATTAATTATTTGCTGGCTAAAGTGTTAAAATGTCCTTGGCGTCACCTTAGACACAATCATCCCAGCTGGTCATTATCTACCTGGAAAGAGGCCAAAGAATCTCAGCTGTCAGTACTTGACAAACATGTATGTTTTCTTTTTGTTATCTTTTTTTTTTTTTCATTTACTTAACTTCCATAGAGTTACATTTAAAAGAAGGAAGTCTTACTACACATGGAACCGGAAATACGTTGTATCTCTTTTATTGTTGCAATTTAGTATACCCAGCATGCAGGTGATAAGTGGAGTGATAAAGCAGTCTTCAATATGCATTTCCTAAAAACTGATTTATCCAACTTTGCTGACACTGTTTTTATTCTTGTGTGTTCCTACTTAATTCCACTGCTCCTTTACTTTACACAGATGTGTGAAAAAACACAGAAGTCCACAAAAGTCGGAGCTGGAACAAAGTTATTCACTGGTGATGTATCTGCACAGAGTCAGTAACATTCAATAGGAATATATCCCTCAATCAAGCGAATGTTAACAGTCAGCTTGTAGCAAACATAGCAGTCAGCTTGTAGTAGACCTGCAGGTCAACAGGTGGAAAGCAAATGGCTTTTCTCATTTGCACATTACTTCTGCAAGAAGCCACAGGACAGCTGGGAGAAGGAACACATGTAAACAAGGCAGACCTAATGATTTCCTAATTAAAAAGAAGATATTATCTTCCCATTAATAGGTAAACTAATTGACCGAAATCCAACAGTTTCCCCTCAGTACAAGTAAACATAGGTGCCTTTCCTCACTGAATTGTCACACATTTAGGCTAGCCACTAAGTTGTCAGTTCTGCTTGAGTTGTTTGGATACTGTACTCTGCGACAGCTGTCGGAAATAATACATTATAACAGCTGTTGTGGCAGTTACAAAGGGCCTGGAATTTTAATTGGACTGGATATTAATTGGGGGGTGGTGTGATTTTTTTTTTTTTTAACCGAATTTAAGAAAGAAATACTCAAAGAATGGTAGATGTCTTTAAGGGATTTGACCAATGTCTGGTAAGCAAGGTTGATCTTTGTTTTGACTACATAATTTTGTGGCAATGGCCTCCACCATCGGAGCAGGAACCATTAGTTGCTTAAGAGAAGGAGCGTTAAGAAGAAAAATAGTAAGAAAGTTGCATAAATAATCCTTTTCAAATACCAGCTGTGTTCTAGAGAGGACCTCATGGTGTTTTAAGAATTACTCAACAGGAGACTCATTCCAAGATCCTTAGTAACTACCAGCTGAAACAAAACTGTTCATCATATTCAAGACCTAAGCACAAATGAATATTAAGCTTACTTTCAGCATCAGCATAGAGTAGCAAGCACAGGAGTACCACCACTGGTGTGACAACGTGCATCGTCCGACAGCTTGGCACCAGCATGCTTTGGCAGCCTTGTTCTCACTGGCTTAGAAGCCACTGCGAGTCTGTCCGGTCTGAAATTTCAGATGAAGTATTTTCAGAGCCTGTGGAACAGGTAAGAAAAAGAGAAATATACAATTAGCAAGAACAGGGCACAGATTTGCTATTTTTTGCTAAGCACTCACAATTTGAGGCAAAACAATTTTAAAAGACAAAAAGGTAAGGGAGAAAGAAAACGAAATGAGACTCATTTAAGACTACTGGCATATACCAGAAGACTCAACGTACAGTATATGTTAGCACTGTTCCAACATACTTCTCATGCACCTTTTCTACCATAATCAAGCATCTGTCACACCCTGGATCTTTTGTTGTATTCAACAGCACCTTCTGAATCACAAGAACAGTCATTGTTAATGAAGTATAATACACCACTGGAATACTCATGTTGCAAGAAGGGAATCAAAGCGGATTCAATATCCAGAATAAAAAATACATTTGCAAGCAGCATACTGGGAACTGATGCCCTGGCATCCAGTAAGAACAATGCAGCAAAATCCACTTCATGAGGTGTTCTTAAAGCTATATATCAAATGCTAGCACATTGCATAGTTCAACAACTCTTACAGGTTAAAATTCCTGTTGTGATTTCAGCTGCATTATGCCTAGCAGAAGAACAGAAATCCAGCATCAGGCTGAGACTCCAATTCAATCCATCTCATTTACTATGATGCATAATTGAATATGATACACTGGGAGCACTACATCTGAAGTATCTGACTTAAAAAAAAACAGTGTCTCATTCTTGTCCAAATTTGCCACACCTGAGCAGTAACAGAAATTCTCGCAGGAAATACTAGAGATACCCCCAAGTAGCCTCAAGTCACTACAATAACACTGAAATGCAACTTTACTTTTCGAAGGGTCTGCAACATATAAACTTTGGCAAGTTTGATACTATCTTTTTCATTACCACATGAGTGGTTACAATGGAGTGAAGAAAAAAACCAAAAGCGGGGAGAAAAAAATACACTAATTGCCATTCCACTAGATAAATCTTACAGATTTCTGGGTGGTATAAAGACCCCATTTTATAGTACAGTGCAATGCTCAAAGAATCTACTCAAGAAAGAAAAGACATAAGCAGCTGTTAGAAATCTATGGCTGTTATGACTCCCTTTTGTACAACTATCTTTTGAATCAGTTACTGCCATCAAAAAATAGAAACCTAAGAAATCTTCATAGGCAAAGTGCTGAAGGCACCAGCTCCTGCCTTTCATCGCTACCATCTTCATGCCAGCATTTCAAATGACAGCAATGTCCATGAGACATCAGTCCTGTCGGGCTCAATTTGCGTCTGTGCAAGCATATCAGAGCCAACTGCTACATAATGATTCTAATGCTATCACAAAGACAGAGACGTATGAAATGTACTTTCAAGGAAAAGGTGATTTTGATTTCACTTCTTCTAGGCTGCAGGAGTTAGAAGGGAGCCCTGAACTATCTCCAAAGGCAGCTCACTTGCGGACAAAACTTTATCTTTTTATTGGCACGCAAACACACTAGCTGACATGTGAAGGTGATCAGCAGCAATGCGATCAGTACTGAGATTTGTGTCTGAACCATAAACTGCTCCCTTTAGCAGGGGAGGAAGTGGAGAGGAAACAACACTGAAAATTAAAAAGGGGAGCAAAGGAGGGGGGAAGGTGATCACGACAACATTTTTTATACACAACTGTTTGTTAACAGGCCACTGGGGATTATTTCCACACATTCCAAACACTCCCACCAAAATATTAAAAGTGGTATCTAACAGAAAAAATACTATTACCTGCTTGGGGAAAAAAGGCGAATTTTAAAATCTCATGATCCTGATATGTGAATATGCATTTATCCTCTACAAGCTGTCTGTAAATGAAGGGATGGATGAAAAAAACTGGCAAAGAAAAGGTTGAGGAGAAAAATGAGCACTTTTTTGGTTTTTGTTTGTGTTTTTTATTAAAAAACCCATTCCATTCTCTCACTCTAAATGCACACACAAGCACTTAGGATTACTTCACTTATTGTCTCTACTTTGAAAGTGATATTCATTATCACTCAGATCATAAAAAACAAAGTCCTCAGGACTTCCTTTCTTTGCTGCTTCCAAGTGTCATGGCTTTAGGTAACCTGATGAACACACTAAGGTTTCCAGGAGACCCTTTGCCTGTTGTTTTCTCTCCTCACCTGCTTATGCTTCCATAGTTAACTTTTGATATTTTAGGTCAAGTAAACAGAAGCACTTAAATAAAGATGGTGGGTAGGTCCCTTTTCTTTCAAGTGAGTTGAAGATACACTGTTCGTGGAGGCATGCAGATGATGGGCTGATAATACTAGAGAGAAGCAAGCCAAGAGACAATGAGGTGTTACAGAGGTTCTCCACACAAGTCTGCCTCAGCTTTACCTACAACAAAACATAGCTTCAGCCAGAGACCCTGCTACTGACAATTGTACCAACCTCGAGATTGATAATCATCTGGTATGTAGGTCTATACTTGGCTTATTTGTGAAAACTGACATGGAGGTGCAACTCTTACAAGGACTAAATGCAATTATCAAACAAGTATTAACTTCCAAATCAAGCCACCTTCATAATTCTGAAGTAACCTTCAGAAGGCCAACATTTGTCTTGCGTAATGAATCCAGAGTGAGGTACTCTCTTAGCAGCCCCTCTTTCAACACTCACACTGTGCCACTGCAGAAAGATGGGGCTTCTCCTTGGTAGAAAACTGACCAAAATAGCTACAGAGAGATTAACAGTTATTAAAAAAAACCCTCTCTTTGTGAAGCTTTAATAAAAGCTGGTTATATTTTAGAATAAATACTGTCTAAATGTTGTATTAAATAATTAAAAATTAATCTTACAACAGCTCTAAAAGAGCTACCTATGAATAATTTCTTACACAACAGCTATTTTGGTCTTTCTCCCCAGACAAACAAGTTGTTAATACAAAACTGAAAACCAAAGGCTGGAATTAGGTAATATATCAATCACTAGCACATATGTAGTAAGAGGATAGATTTTCCCTGATTAGTGGTATCTACCAATAAGATCGGTAAAAGTGGAAATGTCCAGCTTCTAAGAGTGTTCAATGCAGAGACACAAAAGAATTCTCCTCAGCTGGGGAACGGCAGATGATAGCACCTGGGCATGGGCACATGTACCAATTATCCTCAAAAGGATCAACTGGATGAATGAAACATCTGAACGCTGACCTACTTCCCTGCAGTCTGTTTACTTTAGTACCAAATATCATCTTTTAGGTGCTAACACGGTACTCAGGAGGAGATGGTCCCTGCTCCAAGACAGTTAAAGTTATAGAAAATGCTTACCTGGAGGCAAATCTTAGAACCAAAAAAAAAAAAAAAAGTAAATACTAATTTTATTTATCTGCTTGTTTTTCCATGCCTGCATGTGCATGTAAATGCTTGATAAGTCAACACAGAAATTTAGCACAGCAGGAAAGAGCTCTCAGAAGAGAGTTGAACACAGACAAAGAAGAAGTCATAGCAGATGTAGGGAGTGATATGGAAAAAAAAAAACAGTAACTTACAAAATTTTGGAATACAGGAATGTGAAGATATGAGAGCTTATTTGTCCTATTACACAAACAGGATTTCTAGTTTAAGTTTGCTAAAGTTTGGAATTGTTCAGATACAGGATTTTAGTTGACCACCATATCTGGTCTGCCGCAAGGACTTATGGGAAAACAACCGGATACACCTTAAGTTTTTTAAAAAAACAGTGTTTCTCTAAGAACAAGTGGCAGGCAAAGATTGAAACAGAAGACTGTGTTGACTTTCTGTTTCTACACTTCATTCATCACACCCACAATCCTAAATTACCCCCATTCCCTAGCCACAGATTTCTAATACCATACATATGCAAGTGAAGAGATACAAAAAAGAAATTAGAAACATTACTAGAAACAAGTCAAGGAAGAAGTGCCAATACTTCACATCTTTGCATATCAACTAAGATCCCTTCTTAAAGAGGAAAATAAACAGATTTCATAGACAAATCTTGGCTGCAAATATCTGACTGACAGCTGAAGCATTACTAGAAAGAATAGGAAAAAATGCATAAAATCAATTCAGAAATACCTCTGGGTAAAACAATGTCTTTTAAAGGGAATTAAATGTGTTTTCCAAAGCAATGAGGGAAACTGTCAGAAGTTCTACATTTAGCTTGCTTTTTTATTGATTAAACATGATAAAAGTTTTCATAGTTGACCTGCTGGAGAAGTTGCATGCTTCACTCTGTTTTTAGTCTTAAAAAAAGCCAAAATGCAAACCACGTGATTCAGGAAATTTAAAAGACAGATGTGTTGAGTGTTCCAAAGCTTAGTCTTACAAGTCCCTGGATAACAATACACCTTAATGCTCCTCTATCATTCCTCTATTACAGTTATTCCAACACAAGTGAGCAACCACCCTGGAACAGCACGTTTCTGATCTCAAGCATGCCTTTGAACAACATCACTATAAAATCACCGCTGAGTTGCAGTGATAGGTGGAATTTTGTTTACATTAAACAGCTTAATATACTCAATCTGATTCTACATTGTACTTCTATTTTGGACTTCAGCAAGGATTCTTCTGTTACCACACAAAACAGAAAATGGCTTTTCAATAACCAAAGAAATAAAGGAAATAGACAAATGAAATTAATTTAGTGAACAAATGAATTCAATGACAGCAAAGTACATTAAAAATCACATCATAGGGTTTTCTCATGTAGAAAGTTGTTAAAAAGTTCATCTTTTTTTACTTACAAAAATACTGATATTCATATGTAAACTTAAACCATGTACAGAAAACCCTGCCTAGCCTGATCTTTATACAGCTTCACTCACATTCTAAATCATGAACTAAAATACCAGTTTGTAAATTGTCACATATCTCAGTGCTTACAAACTTCTGCCACCTTAGTCACTTGTACCGATTATAAGAACTTCTCTCATTCATGGTGCAGAAACAATACACTAGAGGATTCTGCATTCTTAACTTTGTGCCTCCCAAATAATGGATTGAGAAAAAAGTATTGCGCTGGTAATGACTGAATTGTGGAGACGAAACTAGTTTTGCTAGAGGAGAAAAAGATACAGTATTATCTGTCAATGCATATTAAAGCAATACATTGTTGAGAATCTATACTAAGAATTTAAAACATGTTACAAAGCCACAGGTGGGGAAGGGGAAGGGGAAGGGGAAGGGGAAGGGGAAGGGGAAGGGGAAGGGGAAGGGGCAGGGCAGGGCAGGGCAGGGCAGGGCAGGGCAGGGCAGGGCAGGGCAGGGCAGGGCAGGGCAGGGAAGGGAAGGGAAGGGAAGGGAAGGGAAGGGAAGGGAAGGGAAGGGAAGGGAAGGGAAGGGAAGGGAAGGGAAGGGAAGGGAAGGGAAGGGAAGGGAAGGGAAGGGAAGGGAAGGGAAGGGAAGGGAAGGGAAGGGAAGGGAAGGGAAGGGAAGGGAAGGGGCAGCAGTTAAAGCAAAGGAGCTAAAATAAATATCTTGGCTAATCTGCATTATTATACTCTTTCTCCAACCACAGAAGAGAAACAGGGTGAAATCCACAATAACGTTTGTAGGATATCTATTTTTCTGCATTTAGAAAAGGTAAACATTAGCCTAGAAAATAGCAAATCTAACTTTTATCAACAGGTCTGTGCTTGACACTGGTGATGCTGCACCTCAAATACTGTGATCAGTTTTGGGCTCCTCACTTCAAGAAAGACACTGAGGTGCTGGAGTGTGTCCAAAGAAGAGCAATGAAGCTGGTGAAGGGTCTACAGAACAAGTGTTATGAGGAGCGGGTGAGGGAACTGGTGGTGTTTAGCGTGGAGAAAAGGAGGCTGAGGGGAGACCTTATCGCTCTCTACAGCTACCTCAAAGAAGGTTATAGAGAGGTGGGGGTTGGTCTCTTCTCCCAAGAAACAAGTCATCGAAAAAAGGAAATGGCCTCAAGTTGCACCAGGGGAGGTTTAGATCTGATATTAGGAAAAATTTCTTCACTGAAAGGACTGTCAAGCATTGACTGCCCAGAGAAGTGGTTGAAACACCATCCCTGGAGGTATTTAAAAAACATGCAGATATGGTGCTTAGGGATATGGTTTAGTGGTGGACTTGGCAGTGTTAGGTTAACAGTTGGACTTAATGATCTTAAAGGTCTTTTCCAACCTAAACAATTCTACGATTCTATGATTCTACGAATTGGTTACCTCTGAAGTCTGGTTTAAGAACAAATACAATGACTATTATTATAGAAACACATTTACAGGCTGATTTTTGCCTTTTTCTTCTGTTTCAAAAGAACAAAAACCGAAAGAGCAAATCATTTTTACTAGCCTGCTTGCCACAGACAGTTTGCTAAAGTCTTCTTTTGCTGTCTGTTGCATTACCTGAACACTGGAGCTGTGCAGCTACCACCTTTTAGGACACGCTAAACCTATGAGCATGTGAGCCACATACCAAAATGTTCATAAAGCCATTGGGCCATATTCCACATACTCATGAGACATCCCCAGGAAAACGGGCTCCAAAACCAGCTTTCAAGAAGTTGTGTCCAGCAGTCTTGCAGCAGAGCACCCCTCCTAAGGGGAACAGCTAGACTGCACCACAAGAAGACAAATTCTAGGATCACAGTTACTTCCAGATTCAGCATCTTTTAGTGGCTTGCTTCCTCCCAGAGCTAGGTATTTGGATGACCTAGCAATGAGAATGATCCTACAGCTCCACTGCTATGCACACGACATAGGCTTGGTAACATTGCTTGTATCTAATGAGCCACCTCTGCTGTAGAAGAATTTTGCCTCTTCTGTGTCTTTTCGGCATGGAAATCATGAAACATTCAGGCTAGGCCTTGTCTTTAGGATCAGGCATAGTTGAAGCATACTGGGTATTGCAGGTACTAAAATAAAGCTAGAAATGTTTTTGCCAGTCTGGATCTAAGAGGTCAAATCTGACTTCAACATTGCAAGGCATCTTTTCTCTATTATATTACTCTGCAATTTCTTCCTTTATGACTTTTCTTTTTCCTTTTCACTTTATAGTTTTGTTTCAATAGTATCCAATATACTTGTTGCCTAATCAGATTGAAGCATGACTGACTGAGACAGTGAATTTGCAGTACACACAGGACAGTAATCCAGCTGCAGCTAGTTTAGCCTGACTGCACTTTATTATAACGTTGCTGATGGCAATACAATCGTATTAGAGGAAGAGATGGAGAGCTGAAATGGTTATTTTTCAAAAGTAGTTGGCATTATAAAATGATTTGATAATAAAGTACAAAAAATTCCTGAAGCAATAAAAGCACTATGCATTTCCCATACCAAGATATGGCATAACGGCACACAGTTGTCCACAGTTCCTCTTTTGAAAAAAATATGAGAACTATGAAATATCTTTGTAACACAGAATATTTTTCTTACACTCAAAGAAAAGGTAAAAGTAATGTTATGAACTCTGAAAAAGAGTTAAAAGTCAACAAAAGTCTACATATATTTTATTGTTGGAAGCTTCCTTATTAAGGAAAAGTACAACTTGGTACACTTCTAGATTCCAAACTAATGTCCTAATGTTGACAAGGCAGTTTTGATACCAAATAAAGTCGTAAAATCGTCAGCAGGACCAGACAGCATGGTTCAAAAATCTGTTTTTTTTTTACAGACCACATTAAAAACTATAGCTTCATCTGTAATTACTAGAAATGAGTGGCTTAGAATGGCTACTTCAAGTGGCACTTCAGGTGCTTCATATAATCTATACCTCAACCCTCTTCAAATGGAAAGTGAGAAGCAGGAAGGTTATATCCCCACAGACCCTTTCTATTTGATTTGGTTAAAGCACACTGGAAACAACAACAGATGATTTCCATCATAAAACCTACTACTGTTTTAACAATCTAACAATCAGAGACTGTGCAAAGCATTAACCCGTACGCATGCAGTCATTTCTGGTTTTTGAGGTTTAAGATTTTCTCTGTGCTTTGAAATGGTGCAGCTTCTATACCCAAGGCTTTCATTCACATTGTTTTGTCCAGGCAACTCGGCACTCAAGTGTCTTAGCTACAAGAATGTGATAATCAAAAGAAATCCCTGGTAGAACTGTGGTTCATTCTCTTACAACTCTGTTATAGACTGCTAGAATAAACGAAACTGCATTATGTATATTCCACATATTCTTCACTGGTTTTATGTCCTTCTCAGCAAACATTTCAGCAAGTACTTTTCAAATCTAAGTCCTGTGACAGCATCCCAAGCACTCATCTTTTTGGGCTGATACTAAAGAAAAACTAACTGTGAATTTACTCTCTTCCAAACATGCTGGCCTTAGCAACAAGGTGGTAATTTATAACATAATTGTGAATTGCATATTGACGTTGTGTAATCTTCAGCTTGTTTTGCAGCCTCTTTTGGTCAGTTCTCAGTAAGAAAGTGAGAATTGTGCCACCCATCAAAATGAATGCTATTTTCATAAAGGGTATGAGAAAGAATAAATTTGAACTATACTGTATGCAGCTACAGAAATATTGCTGTAACATAGACAACAATAGCACATTGTGACATAGACAGGGTATGCATGTCCACATTATACAGGTGATGCCATATTTAGCAACAATTGTTCTCCTCCCCATATACTGGAGGATATACCCATTCTGCTAAAGAACTTCCTAAATACTATTGGTTTATATATATATACCCTATCACCTCTCTCACTAGTTATGAACATGACAGTTTCTGAAACAGGCAATCTGTTATATCTTCCTTCTTAAATTAGCAAGACAAATAAGAGAAAAAAATATTACGAAAGATTAAATTGGTGAAATAACCAAACTTCAGTCTTGGTCTTCTAAATGAACAGTCAAAAGGCATAAGTAAGAAACCGGACTGAAGATCAGACACAAAGGGGAGGTTATTATCCTTATTATGTATGTCACCTTCTTTAAAAAATACATAGTTGAGAAAACACAAAAGATGGTGTTTTAGATTAGAGCTCTCCGTCATTCAGACTTTCAGTGCCTTTGATAATCTGAGCATCAAAAGGAATAAAAAAACACAGATATAAGACAAAGCAATGCATTTAACAACCAGCAAAGGACAACATCTTCCCAGCAAGAATATTTATGAACATACACACACAATCACAAAAAGGACAGATTGGCAGAGTTCAAGTTCGTATCAAAAGGCAGAATAGACAATCCATCCGCCTTTCAGACACATGCCTTATACACAAAGACTTCCAGGACTTCTGCTTTTTCCCCCTCTGCTTTCTGCTTTTTCATTTCTAGCTGGAAAGTAGTAGTCTGTAAACGTAGTGCTATGACATTCAAACTAAAGAAAGAGCCTAACCTTCAAATATACACTTCTTCCTCCTTAGCCAGAACTAATGAAATATTAAGAGTTCATGTAGGTGGCTATCAAAAAAACATTCTACCCTGGTGCTTTGTGCCAGATAACAAAGTACAAAATACCACAAGCTATGATCACAAAAGCCACTATCCTGCAAGAAAGCGCACAGTAACTTTAAGCTTTCAGACAGTCCCATTAAAATATTTCAAAACTTCCAAAGACTCCGCTTACATTAATTCTCTCATTAAAACATGAAAAAAGACTATTTATAATACTTGGAGGAAACGTGCTGTGTACTTCTACGGAATTCTCTGTATTAGCACCATTGGCTTCCATGTCACCACAACACTGATTCCAAACACAAGCAGATAAAAGTTCCTGTGCTCCCTCTCCAGGAAGACGCCACCCATGTGATAGAGGCACCCAAATACCGCAGGAAGCACCACTTCAACAGCTGAATTGTTGTGGCTGCCATTATTTTGAGGAAAACCCAAAGGTGTGCACATTGCACTATTAAAGAGGGCTGTAAATGGCAGTGGTTACTCAGGACTCAACCATTCCTGCTGGAGTGTTAGCACTGTCCACAGAGATAAAATATCAATAGAAAATTTTAGAGGGAGCTGCAAATAATTATACTTTAGCAATTATTTTTTTGAAAAAAGAAACATAATCTAGAAAGACAATTCCTCTTCTGGCTTCCTTCACTCACAGTCATTTGTTTTACCTAAGAATCTGCCTACATGCAGGAAAGCTTATTTATTTTTAAATTAATGCATTCTGCTCATTTATACTGATGACAAAGTATCTATTTTTTCAATATATCTAAAGCCTACAAGATGAGCCTGAAGTTCTACATGGAAGACTGCAATACACCTTGTGGGAGTTTCATCTTTCACAACAGAAATGCTTGAGCAACTAATCATAACCCGGTAAAGTTTCTGCAGCATTTCTATTATAACCGTTATGTCTCTGGACGTGTGTGCTGTCCCAGGGGTATTGTTCTGGATTGATTAGCATCTTTATAATGAAATGCTCAATTACAGCTTTGAAATAGGTAATTATAAAGGGAGTGTGTATTTTCCAGTTAGGGATTTTGTTTTGATTTTTTTTTAATTATCAGTGCATGAAAGGCAGCTGTAGAAGTTCTGACTGCACTGTCGCCTCTTTGGAAAGAAACTATGTTTTGTTGCTCTCACTGTGCATAAGCTAAATTGAATTTCTAGTTATGACTGGTACGGGAGTTTTATTTTCAACTGTCAGGGTGTGCAGCCAGCTGTAACCAATTTTTCAATATTTTGAAAAGCCTCATTTGAAGTATACAGTTGCGAATGACTTAGGGACCTTGTCGTTAGTCAACAGAAAACTTTTTCAAAACACTTTCCAACCGTATTTCTTTGGTGTAAAAGAAAAAAAAAAGTGTAAAGAAAGCTACACAATATGGATTTTCTGCATAACTTCAGCAGCATATGTAAAAAGTGCAAACAAATTTTTGGGGCAACTCTAAGTTTAGGCTGATGCTTCAGACTCTCTTATGTACATTATTGCATTTTGAAGACAGCTGCATCATCTTAATGTTGTTAAAATCACTTTCTGCCAAGAAAAGCGACTCATTTTTCCTGAGAGTTTACAGCAACTGAGGGGGTGGGGAAGTGCTTTTAATTTCAAGGGTCAGAAGTCAGCAGAAAAAACTATAAATATTTCCTTTCCTTAGTACTCTGCATGCTGCAGCACGCCATCAATTTTAAAAGAGGTTTTCTACTGAAGAAACTCATTCAGCTGTTGAGATGATGTGTTAGTTTGTATTACTTTCTCACCTCAGGTGCTAGAAGATACACTATTGACAGGAGAATTTTGTATGTATTTATTAATTTATTTTTAAATTAGAATAACAGAAACAATTGGATTAAGTGAAAAAAATGTAAGGATGTATTCCAAGCCATCTCTAACCCCTTGATATACAGAACCAGAATTCGTCGGCCCTAATCTCTGTCATATATTAAATCCATCACTGCTGCCAGCACAAGGTTAAAGATGCTTGTATAAACACATACATCCAGGTCACAGGTTAGAAGACAAGGGGAAGAAAAAAGCAGATATGCTTTGTGTCTTAAACAGAATATAAAATCAGAAAGGTGATCTTGTTCAGATACCTGTAAATGAGTCTATCATGCTTTTCGATGTCCACAGTGTTCACACTGTTACCTTATCCTACGTTAGAAACTGTCCATCACACAAGTCATTTTCTAGTTATTAGGACTGTGGAACCCAGGACTACCTCCACAAATCATCTGAGTATTGCCTCTTCATTTCTTAAAGACTGGAACCAAAACGAAAAAAATTGCTTCAAGCATTACTGTTATTTTTTGCAAATCAGCTCCTTTCAGTATCAAATAAATGTGAACCACTATTTTTACATTTTAGCTAATTCACCTCTTCTTTTTTAATGTTTTTTTTTTCTTTTTAGCTTATCCAAAAAGCCCAGTATATAAGAAGAATATAAGAATATTAGAAGAATATAAAAAGAAGATACACTAATTTAGTCATGTCACAACTATTTTACTACCTCACAGACACTTTCATATCAAACAATATTATTTGAAGTGGTGCAATGGAAGCTCCAAACTTTCACCAGTCTTTGTGCCAGAGACTGTTTGGGATCTAGGACAAAGCTGTATACAATACTAGAGAGAGAGAGTTCATGCCTTGTCTGTGGATTCAGGAATGCATTGGAACATATTGGTATAATCAATTTGTTCATTTTTATCTATAAAGCTGCCTCTATTTCTGCAGTTGAGATCTCAAATAAGCGCATCTATTCAATAGTTCAAAGAGTCATTTGATTTAGAATTGAATTTAGTATCCAGCAATAGACAAATGCTAACTCAAATTTAAGCCTTTCTCAAATGAATTCAAGCAAATGTTCTGCTGCCTGCTTTTTTCTAAACTTCTCCCAACACGTGGAGAGAAGACTTCCTGACGTTCCTTGCAAAAAAAACCACAACAACTTATGCTGATACCCAATCCTCACACTTAAAATCAATTTGTGTAATTGTCTGGTAATCCAGATCACTGCACAGAATTGCCACTGGAAAAAATTTACAAATGTGAAATTTCATTCACAAACTTGTTACAGAAAGTTTAGAGCAATGCACCATGATCAAACTGATTACAATAATTCCTACAATCCTGACTCACATATAAAAATTGTTGGTATAGGGTATTATTACTCACATTCCCAGATCTTTAAATACTATTTAAACTACTCTAACAATTCTATCATAGTTTCAGTGTCCTATAACTGTTTTATTACAGAGGTACAGTTAAAAAACAACCTGCTGACGCACTGTCCTGTTTCATATTTTGTTTTCTCTTAAGTAGTCTTTTAAATATAGAATCATTGCTGTCACCCTCAGTTGCTCCTACCTTTTCCTCACAGTGACACCCAAGAGGCCTTAAACACTGAAATCCCTTGGAAATTTCATCTATTTAAAAACTTATTATAGAAAAGAGGGAATGGAGGACTGTGAAATTACATTGGAAGTAATGTCTACATTAGAGAGCAAAATACCAGCACACAGAACAGGTATACTACTTTTCTGTAGCTATATCCAACCGCACACACATACAATGGCATCCATTCCTGTGTCACCACTCTGCAGTTAATCAGTGGAAGTTATGTGAATTACAGTTTATTAATGGATTTGCAATGAAACAAATCATGAGCAAACACTATGTGCATAAATACTGTCCTGAAAAGGGATTCTTTCCTGACTCAATACCACAGACCCTGATCCTAACTGAATCTAAGATACCCAATATGCCACTTAGCCATAGCAAGGCCAGTAAACATCAAAACAAACTGTAATGTTTAAGTAACTGAGGTAAATGAACTGATCCCTCCACTACCTCACAGGAAGCGAGTTCTCGAGATCCTGAGAGATGCTTGTAGCTCTTCACATAAAAAAAAACAAAACACCCCCTTTAACCAGACAAAGGCACAGGGACATCCTACTAAGTACTAAAGCACTACTGTCACTTCCTTTGAAAATGGATCTGTAAGAGAATTCTTACTTCCGCCACCTGGAAACACTTTCACATGCACTCTGCAATAGGACGTCGGTCTTCACCACACCTATACACAACACAGCTATACTGCAAGAAGCCGGAATTATCAGACTGACTAATCATCAGTCAGACTTTTGACAACAGAACCTATTTGACTGAGTCATGCTTTTTTTTTCCTGAAAGTCTTGCAGACCTTTTAATACGAAAAAAGTAGATCTATTAGCAAGACTTTCTCCTGTCATGGTGCAGGCACACAAATTCAATCAGCTCTTCTAATGAACTGGAAACTGAAAAAGCAACTTTATCTTTTCCTTAAGGTGGTTTCAGCATATCTCTTTTGAGTCAGACACTAAATCAGAATTTTTGTTGATGCCTAGAATATCTATGTGGTGAGGCTGTAGTTTTACACATATTTGCTTACACAAATATATAGATGTGTAGATGTTTACTCATAGATCCTTAAATCATCAGAATAAAATTAAAAAACAACTACAGAAAAGGCATTTGTTTCAGGGTCAAAACCTTTTAGATTCCTTAGTAAAATCACTGTTTTATTATTCAACTTACTTGAAGTGTGAATGACAGACCAGGATGCAGATCACCCTGCTGACAGAGCTCATGCTGTCTCAGAGAAATTATCTGCAGTTTACAGTATTCACTGCCGAAGCCTGACATAATGAAAAAGGCAGACATAAATCTAAATTCGAAAGATATATCAGATGTCTTTCAAACAAGGAACACAGTAGTGGACTGAATTGGAAAACACTACCTCTTACCCGTTGCACCCATTTTGGTTAGCAGTTCTTTCTGGAGGATTCTCCAGAGTGCTTCTACTACGTCCAAAGAACCTAAACAGTCTGTTGAATTATTATCAGCAGACTGGAACATGACAGCAGATGGGATATACAAGAAATGGAAGTGATGTGGATATAAACATAGATGTTTATTTACATTATATTTAACAATTATCCCAAAAATGCTATTGTAAAACTATAAGACGTGTATGTAATTATTTTTTTATACAATAAATACATGTAAGAAAAAAATATTACATACACATTATATATTATATATTATATATAACAAATAACTAAATAAACTTACTATTTATCATATATATATTTGTCATATAAAAAGAACTAAATACATATGCACCTTATAGTTTTACATTAGCATTTTATGGATAATTATTAAATATGTTGTCTAAGAGACCTCCATTTTATAATGGCTTTACTCCCAGGTCATTTAATACTTCTGATCCTTCCTAATTTTTTGTATGCTTCTTCCTACAGGTGAATGTAAAAGCACATAGGTTCCCTAGCCTGTGAAAAAAATGCTTAAAAAACGTGATATAATTAAAACTTGAAATAATATTGTGTTTTGTCAGTATTCTGATGGTAACATAAACAAACTAGCAAGGAAAACACCAGTTTAATGCCCACATGACATAATGAAAAAGAATGTGAAGAACAGAATGTGAAGCACTATCATTATTTTTAAAATTCAATGGCTACTCATGGAACTTACTTTAAACATATGTTTTGTTCATAATTTTTTAAAAATAATAGCCTGCACAGACTCTCAGAAAAAATAGGGAAAAAAACCAAACTGTGGCAAACACATACAAACTCATCTTTCTGTAGCAAACAAAACTAGCAATCCACAATTCATAAAGAATAAAATGAAATGGGTTGAAAGACTGTGTTCTGCTGATTGTTAATTCTAGAACAACACTTCGTTTATCATAAAGCATGATCTCCCGGACTGGTTAAATCATGGAAGCTTTCAATGGTTATTACACAGTGGCTTCAGGTTATTTCTTATTCTGAAAAATATAGATAAGAAAATTGTGAATGCAAAATACAGTGAATAAAATTAAAGCATGAAATCAAGCTGGCTGGCCAACTTCCATTATTTGTCTTGCAACTAGAGAAAAACATGCTCCCCCCAAATCCCAAGACAATGCAGTCTTTTAGCCCATATTAAATCATATATACTTCCACTACTCTTTGATACTGTAAACTTAAATTTCTGATGCTGTAAAATTAAATTTCAATAGAAACCATTTTTTAAAATGATGTTTTCACATTAACTTGACAGTAAATTCTAAGAATTTAATCTACAGTCACTGAACTGAATTTGCAGTTCATGCCAGTCGTTTGCGCCCATTACAGATTTAGTTCTTTATCTACTGTTGCCAACCTCTTTCACAAGCAGAAGGCAGATTCTTATAGGCTTTGTTTTCTATTTCTCTTAATGAATCACTTAGTCATATGCCACAATTTACTATGACAGTTTTTCCTGATCTCAGAAAAGAAATAGTTAACGTATACACTAGTGTCAAAACCTGGATTAGCAGTAAGCACAAATAGCTGAACACAGAGAAGCTATTGAAGGAGGACTTTCTTACAAAAATGAGCTAGCAAGACATTCTACCTTTCCCAAATTTGCTGTATGCCAGGATCTTCACTTGCTGATCTTCAAGCTTAGGCAAAGCTTTAAAAAGTATCTAATGGCCTTCTCTATTTCAGAAATAAATCTCTCCCCTTGGTATACCTGATGTCAGGCTTGATTTTTCCTACGAAAACGAACAAAAGAAAAAAGGCAAGCCCAAATCTTTCAAGTAAACACTTAGACGAAATCTAGCGAAAGAATGCTTTTGCTCGTAACAGCAAGCACTAACCAGAAACATTTACCTCTTCCATAAAAGTAGAAATTTGACCACACTAAAATGACAACAGGTAAATTTCATGAGTAGAATGATTTGCTCCAAATTATTTTAACAATGTCAGCATTGAAGTATTGCTAACCACTTAGTAAACACTGCACGCTTCCTTAAAAAATCTCAGACCAAACATCTCAACACCAGAACAATCTCAACTGTATTCTATTTTGGAATTTGTATTTCTATTCCATCAAAACCTGGTCTAATTTTGTTGGAAAACTAAGAAGGAAGCGGTCTGAGAGAGAAGGCTGCTATCTACCACTCAGAAAAACAAGGCTGAGAGCAAAATATCCTAAGTATTCTTGTATTTTGCCACATAATCACAATGCAGCCTTTTGAGATAGTTCATGTGGTCGCCTCAGAGGACACGGTGAGTTCTTTCATACATGCATTTTTTTCATAGTACCCAATCATTTAGAAAAGCTAAAAGTTAAAAATAAGATTTGCCTAATTTAGTTTTAAGTCAATATTTAAGGCTGATAAATTATGATAAAAATGATAAAATGATAATAAATATATAAATAATACAAATATATAAATAATAAAAATAATAAAATAAATTATTAAAAAAGCTAGTTTCTCTGATTCTCTCCTCCCTCTGTAAAATAGAAAGGAACAGTGCTGTCCTTGCAAACTTAAACGGCTTTATTTAGTTTATAGCAAAGAAAACAGTAAGACTGATCCCCCCTCTGCCCCCAGAAAAATGCTCCAGTAGCTTCAGTAACTCAGGACAGTTCACAATTTAAAGTCACTGTTAGTCTTAAATTGGGAGAACATAGTAACAAAACCTTTTTCAAAAATGAAAAAGTTTTATCTTGACATTTTCTTAATTAAAGTTTTCTCAGTTTCTATTTAACATGTGCAAAAATTATTTAAAGTTAGAAAGCTAAAGTAACAATCAATATCAAACCGAAATAGTCTGTCTGGTGTCAAATGATGTTTCTTCTCACCTGAAGTGTAAATGGCTTCAACTTTCCAGTTTGGCAGAAATAAAAATGTTTCAGAAGTGCTGATGAACTAAAAAAATCTATTACTGACACAAAGTTATGGCACCGCTCCCCATAAACATTGAGATTATTGGGGAAAAGAGGATGAAGAAAGGCATATATAAACTTTAATACAGCTGGACATCCAGAATGGCACACTTGAAAAAGAAATTTAACACTGAATTGTTGCATTTCCTGATGAAAGTGGAATACTTGCCCAACACAAGAAGGCAACAAAAGTAATACCTTTTAGGAGCACAGAAATAATCTTCATCAGTACCCTCCAAGTAGGATATTTGTCTTACAATCCTGTCATGTCGCATCTGTCCTTATATTTCAACATTTCTGGTAAGATTAACTTTCAACGGGAAATTTATAATATTCACATGGAAATGTAAAATTCATCTTTGACAGAGAAGGCTGATATTTTAAGAAGGATATATGAAATTTCTGTAAGTATGATTTTCTGGCTTGGCTACTAGTAGATAAATAATATTTCTTTTTTAAGAGGGACAGAGATTTTCCTACAGTGAAGTACAATTTCAGACAAACTACACATGACTCTGGTATAGGATGAAAAGATCTTTAATCTCCTGTTTAGTTTTGCCTTCATTACATCCAACTTTGTTACTTAAAATTAAAAATCTGTTGATTCACTGTGCAATAGATCTTTCTTATTACAGAACATTTTCATGCTACAATCCTAACCATAGATACAGAAGTGTGTCTTATACAACACAGTTTCCCCCATGGGAAAATCTGGAACATGCACTAACTTACAAGGTTGTTAAGCAAAAAAATATCATTCATTTCTTTGCTCCTCTCAGAATCTGCAGCACGATCAGCTACCAAGTCAAAAAACTATTTACGAAACAAACTTAGCAGACTAGATCTTCATTACTTTTTAAACAGAAAGGTATTACGAAGACCTGGAACAGAAGTAAGTGATGCTAGAGATTAATCTTCTAGGGACTGGAACAAATAAAAGCAAAAGTAATATATGATATAATAAAAACAAAAGTAACATGGACCTTTCTGCAAGGAAAAGAGGAACGCATCATACATGCACAGACCTTTAAAATATTTCCCCTTAATGCTGTGTGAGACGTATGGCATGTAAAGCTCAAGTGTTCTCATATTAAAAGTACATTATACTAAAAGTACATTACCAGCACCAATCTATGTGTCTAAAACTCTCAAACTTTCTTGCTTTCTGACAGCTACAGAACTATTATGTAAATCCTGAAAGAAATGATCAGCACATTAGAGGTGTCTTTCATACTTGTACAAAAAAGTCAACACAAAACAAGCATGTCACCTTGTATTTCTCTTGAAGAGAAACTGCCTAAAGATGATACATTCCTTCCTTGACTTGTTCTAGCAATTTTCTACCCTATTTTCTATTTTGTGTTTGATCATTATTTGATATAAATTGTTGATTTATTCCTCTGACAAATACCTCTAAGACATCTTGATCCAATTTTACTCAGAAGAAAACCTAACCCTAATGGGTAATTAATTGACTATGTGTAAATAATTGTGACAGAGACTTGATATTGTCTCAACTTTCACACTCATCTAAATCCAGGCAAACCGTGTGTGAAGAGCTACCACTCCAATTTGGCAATAATTTTAACATTTAGTTTGATTTTTTTTAAAAGAAACTATGCAACTGAACTTTGTAGCTATGCATAACAAGAAGTCCAAGTGGATTGGGGAAGGCATGATGAAACTATCATCAGCTGTGAATAAGAGCATCAGATTTACTTTAGCTGAGTGGAAGTCAGAAGTAAGCCCGCTGAGTAAAAAGCACTACACTGGTTTCAAACCATATTTTACACAAAAAGAAACCAGTTGAAAAAGAAACTGGTAAGACTCAATGAAAGGGGGTTTTCCTGCTAGTAGAGCATGGTGAGCCAGAAAAGTGGGTAAAACCTTGGCTTTTCAACCAGAAAGCTACACACAGGTCAAGAGAATTTCTCCTTTGGTCACTGATAGTTTCTCAGAATTATAGCAAATGGAAGCTTGAGTCAAAACAGGTATTTCTGAATCATCTCGCTAGCTCCAAATCACGAGGCTACACAAGGTCAGCCAAGCAGTTCCAGGATCCCTTACAGAAATAATGGCTGTAACTCTAATATTATTTTCTGGGGCTGGGGAGGTGGGAGGGACGGGACACCAAAACAAACCAAAAAAAACCAACAGACAAACACCACACATACACAAACACCTGTATCATTCAATTCTTAATTAGGCAATAAAAAGTTGGGGTCCTCAGGAAGACATGAGATACCTAGACTTCTAAAAGTTATTACTGCAGGTGGCTGGCATTTCTCCCTTTTAACTTGCATTCCAAAACTTTTCACAGTCATACAAATGCTATTATTTCCAATATAGTATTTTCTTCATCTTTTATGATGTCATTTACATAACTGATAAAGGAAGAAGAATAATGATCTACAGACCCTGATAATATTGAACATTTAAGAACAGATGCATGACAGTATTGACTGTTATATTTCATTTACGGCCCTCCTTATTTTATTACCTTTTCCCCATTACTATAAAGAGGAAACTTTTTCTCACTAGGGTTCAGATGTGTGGCCATTTTTCCTTATTGAAAATAGTCTAAGATGTTATATTTTATAGTTTTGGCAACCATACAATCCCCTCCCTGCCTGCTCACATAATCTTCATTCAGACTGTTGCAGAACAAACCCAATTAATATATAGACTAGAAGGGCAAGAAATTTAATACATGAAAGGCTGCAAATCACCATGACCTGATGGTGAAAGAGCAGAATCAAGACCCTTCACTAATGCTCCTACTGCTAGCCACAACTTCAGTCAACCCCCATATACCATTTCAGTATTTCATGTCCCAGCCAATTTTAAATGTTCTCAAATATTCTTTGTCCTTCTCACCCTGAATATACGAGAACACACACACACATATAGCCTGGACTTGAAGGTAGAAACTGAGTATCATTCAAAGTCAATGAAAGCTTCCTTTTGACTTCAAAAAATTATTTCAGCCACAAACTAACACATCACCTATTGAAATTTAAGAGCAAGAGTATTCCCATTCATTTAAGTGAAAGTATTGGTGTCATAAAGTTAAACAGATGTCAAAACGTTTTTTTCCCTTAGCAGCATTCTAACAGTCTAATCACTGTGCAACCAAGGGAATCTTTCGTATATGCATTAATGGTTTAAAAGGACAACCCACAAACACACACAAACAGGCATATATTTTACAAATACCAGGCCTGGTTCTTCAACACAACACTGCTTACTTTGAAGCAGCTAATAAATCCTTCAGAGAACAAAATATGAGAAAAATTTTTTAGTAGATTTTCAAACATGGAACTTGGTCTTCCTTTTCAAAACAAAATATGCTTCTTCATTTTAATGTGATTTAATGCTAGTACCACCTGACAGGTTTCTGAAATCAGAATTTTTTCGGTATGCTGTCATGTTTGAAAAGCATGTGTGCTTTTCATGTATGCTTTCAGTTTGCATGTTTCAGCCCCCAAAGTTTGGACTTCTCATCCCCATTTCTGTCATTATCGTGTTTAGAAATCTTTTGGGCATTTATATCTGAGTATGCACTGACACAACAGAAAGGTCAAAAGTGCCTGCCCTAACCAATGAAGTGATGTAATTAGTCTTCACAATCCATGTAAAATCCTATAATTCTGCATTCAGAAAATACCTTCCTTAAACTTACATTGATTCTAGCTGTAGCTAAACATGTGAGACACAGAAAAATACTGCCTTTTTAGAGATGCAAAGCAAAAGCCTGCATACTAGGTTTGCAGTGATAAGCAGTAAGTTGCTGATAGACAAAAAGTTGGCTAATTGTTGCTAGCTCACAGGATGCACTTTAAGGTGAGATTTTACATCATGAACTGTGAAAACAACGTATTATTTAGTGTCAGTAAAAAAGAGCAATGTCTGTCTAAACAGAAGGATTCACTCTTACTTGGTTTACCTTTAACTTAAAACAACTGGTTCTTCTGCCTAGGGAGAGCATTTCCAAACCACTACAACAATGCCCAGTGGTCCCAAGACCCACAAGAATCTACAAAACCTTTTGTTGAATCTTCTGAAGGCACTTTGGGAAAAAAGCATTACCATGGACAATCAACTATGTTACTGCTCACAGGGTTGAAACAACTGGTATCCATAATATCCATATATACTTGTCGATACATATATATATGGACACATAACATGTATCTACAACCCTTGTAAAATAAAAGTATATAAACTGATTCCTAAAGGTTTCATTCTTCAGATTACGTTGTGCTTCAATGAGTAACTAAGAACAGTGTTCATCTGAAACTATAGTGACACCAGATGATTGAATTTGCATGATTTAAGTAAGAGCTCTTCCTCAACTATGGCTGAAAAACTATGGGAAAAGACTTATTGAACTCAACCTATTCAGAGGCACAGATGTTTATCCTAATTATTTAAGTAAGTTACTGGGCTGAGAAATGTGAACTGTGCTTTTTTCAGTTAGACATCTACTTAGAGCAAGATAGTAAGTTAGTACAGTGATGAATGCACGAAGCAACAGTGGTGTCAGTTCACATAACAGGATATCAAAAATGTCAAGAATATAAATTCAAAGAGCAATTGTTAAAATACCTGAAATATTTCATTATCATTAATGTCAGAGTTTTTACTGTTGTATGTGGCTCATAATGACTGCTTAAGGCATAAAAAATGTTTACATTCCTGGCTGCTGATTACCTGATACAATGTCAGCATGGGTCAGTGTAAGTCATTCCAGAATGCACCAGGACACTCTATCATATTTGCAAATGTTCCTTTACTATCCCACAGCCCCAGCAATAGAGGCTAGTTTGTCAACCATACCCCTACTTCAGCCCATACAAAAAAAAATGCCAAAACAGTGAACCATATGTAAACGTTTCAGCATCCTTCCCAGTCAGCAGTGCACATTCAGAGCACTCCATTTATTAGTGCATCACCTCCAAATGAAGTTAAATGTTAACATCCTTGGGGGTGTTGGTTAATGAAAAGTTCAACATGACCCAGCAATGTGCGCTCACAGCCCAGAAGGCCAACCACGTCCTGAGCTGCATCAAAAGAAGCATTGCCAGCAGGTTGAGGGAGGTGATTCTCCCCCTCTGCTCTGCTCTGGTGAGACCCCACTTGGAGTACTGCACTGGAGCCCCCAACATAAGAAAGGCATGCACCTATTGCAGCAAGTCAGAGGAGGACCACGAAGATGATCAGAGGGCTGGAGCACCTCTCCTGTGGACAGGCTGAGAGAGTTGGGGTTGTTCAGCCTGGAGAAGAACAGGCTCCTGGGAGACCTTATAGCAGCCTTCCAGTATTTAAAAGGAAAGCTGGAGAGGGACGTTTTACATGGGCATGTACTGATAGGACAAGGTGGAATGGCTTTAAACTGAAAGAGGGTAGATTTGGAATGGATATTAGGAGGAAAATTTTCACTCTGAGGGTGGTGAGGCACTGGAACAGGTTTCCCAGGGAAGTTGTAGATGTCCCATCCCTGGAAGTGTTCAAGGCCAGGTTGGATGGGGCTTTGAGCAACCTGGTCCAGTGGAAGGTGTCCCTGCCCACTGCAGGGGGGTTGGAACTGGATGATCTTGAAGGTCCCTTCCAAACCAAACCGTTCTATCATGCTATGGTTCCATGATCCATATTCTTCATACGCCTTTTAACAACTTCTACAGTGGGATCCACTTCTACACTTGGCAACCATCTGAGAAAAAGAAAAGCTGCTGAGGGCTGAAGAAATGAAACTTTAAGATCTCATCCTCTGCAGTAATACTGGAAATATTGTTTGGGGAACAAAACACCTACAGCAGTGATTTCCAAAGGAAGATGAGCCCTTCCTAACCTTCAGAAAAGAAAGTTAAAGAAGCTATTATTGTAGCCTTTCCTTTGGGAACATAAAAGACAAGCATGTAAGGCACTGCTTTTAACCCATATGCAATGAAAACCACAACTCCTGAGCCGGTGTTGTTATACACACAAACCATTCACAATGGCATTTTTCTAGTTTATGTCTCTTCCTTTTCAAGAAGACAAAATTATCTCTCCACTGAGTGTATAACACCAAACACCAGCCTCAATGGATGACAGGATGTCATAAGGATGGATGACAGGATGCCTGAGCTGCACTAGAGCAAAGAGATGCCCAAGCAGGGCAGGGGCAAACTGATGCCCAACAGGACTTGAGCAAGGAGACGCCTGAGCAGGGCTGCAGCTAAGATACACTCAAGCAGGAACAGACACAGACACAGGAAGAAGGTACACTTTCGAGAGGACAGCAGCCAGAGGAGAAGCCCATGCTGGAGCAGCTGAGAAAAAAACAAAGATGAACGAAATAAGAAAAAGAAAACACCAGGGACTGACCCCAACCTCCCATGCCACCTGCCACCTCGCCAAAGGCACAGGCTGTAACATGCGGAGAGGGGACTGGCAGACAAAAAAAGGGGGTGCGAGGGAGGTGTCTGGAGAGGAACTAAGGTGCATTTGTCTAAGTGTTTGTTTTATTCCTTATCTTTGTTTCTCCATACTAGAGTCAATGGTGCATCAATTGGCAACAAACTAAATTCTATGAAATTCCCCAACTCAAAACTACTTTTGTTGCCTGCAGCAAATATTCATTTAAATTTCCTTGTGCAGAAGTACCTCCAAGCACCATTACCATTTATGCCTCGTGGATGGGTCTGTCTGTATTTCTTAAGCCTACAATTAACCATGTTGAGAAAAGAACACCACTCTGGCATACTCAGGCCCACCCTATATTTGGACTCTACCAGTCTGAGTGGCCTGGACTCTCGTAGTCTCACTCTGTTGCATCCACTAATCCTCCTCTGAATTTCAGATTTAACTACAGATTTTAAAAAACAGGTTTGAGACATAATAATTTGGGGTATGTTTTTAATGTAACATAGAAATCTGGAAAAACAACTTGTCCAACTTAGGAGTGGGTATATGCAATCATTGGTTATTTTTTGTTCCAGTTCCAGACAAAAGAGAGGTGTCCCACATCACCACATGCCAAACAGTTCTCTGTTAGTGACAAAAGCTCAAGCGGGTAGCTCCTGCAGACATAAAGAGGACCCACAACATGTCCCTCCACTTAGACCTAGCCAAAAATCTTGAACTAAAATGCCTGGTGAGAACATTGCAAACCACAACTGGAAACACCTGTGTTTGATCAAATTTTAATATTATTTTCTTTCTAAAAGCATAAATCTACTATAATACTGATAACGAGTAAAAGTTTCAATATTGCCTGGGAAATATCCAGATCATCTCGGAACATAATTGGCCCAGGTGATTAGGATTCCAAGAAAATATTTTTTTTTCCCCTTGAGAGCTGAAATATCCTTTTATTTATTTTTAAATCTGTAGTATGTGAAGCCAAGGGATCCAGTCATTCAAAACGTAAACCTCTGGCTGCCCTTTGGATCTAAGCACAATATCTGCTAGTGCTGAAGAAGGTGGGAAGAGTAACACAATCAAAGAAAAATTCATTTGTAATCCAAGAGAAAGTATTTTGTAAAGATCAATAAAAAACAGTGTCATATAATGTCATAATTTCACAGTACTGTAGTGTATACAATTCATGCTTGCTTTATAAAACCTCTGTCTGGTTATCATTATTTGTTAAAATTTCCTGGAGTAATATGACTTTAAAAATTGTTATTTGAAAATTCTAATTTTAGTATTAATCAAAAAAACCTGCAAAACTTCAAGATAACACTAAGTGTGCTAAATGAATGAACAAAAAATAAAAATGAAGTATCTTTAGTCACCAGTACACACAGCTGCCAGAAACTAATATAGATGTGACAGCATCTAAACTGTGAAATGCCAGTAAACTGTGTCAATTATTCTGGTATGTTTGTTTATTGCTGCTTCAGGATATCAGGGACAAGATTCTTTTGGTAAGCTATGTCCATAACTGTAAGTGTACACATCTTGCCCAGCTAAAAAGCCTTCTGGGAATTACTAATTTGTGAATGATCTCTTCTGTGTCCAACTACAGTTATAGCTACTAAGCAATAGCAATGAACTTGGACATTAAGGTGTTTGCTTTTTATTTTACAAAAATTAGTTCATAACATTTTTAGAGGGTTTGAGTCTATGGAAAGCCTTTTGCTAAACGATTTTATTCAAACAAAGGACTGTAATTAAAAAGTACAAATCACCCATCTCAACATTTAGACACATGTTTTAAGACCAGTGGAGCTCTCTGGTACAATTACATGAATAAGCTACTTCAAGGCACACTCTTACTTCCAAGGCAAATGTGAGAACGCTTACTTCCAAATGAGAGAGAAGTTTCCTACCCTAAGCGAAATAAAGTTCAGAGACTATTGCTCTATCCCTTATCTGGGACTATATTTGTGCACCTAGTTAATGTCATCTTCAGGATAGTTGTTTGAATAGTACATACAGATATATCAACTGCAACGCACCTATTTCTGAATCACACAAGTAAGAGCAGTGAAGACAAGATAATTCTATTCGGGCTCAAAAAAAGATGCGGAGCACAACTACTGTGGAAGAAAAAAACAAAGAAGCATACTAAAGAAAAAAACAAAATATAATAAAAAATTAGGCAACAAATATGAAAACACTGTATTTTTTTCAAATGCCACTCCAATTTTTTTTTTCCTCAGGTAATACAAAGCAGCATGCTAAGATTATGCAAGTATAATATTGAAGGTAGTACTTTGATCAGCTGAACCACAGTATATTTTTTGGATTTACTCATATTACACTGGAAGGAATGATTACGAACTGATGATACAGATAACATCAATTTTAACTCTCTCTAAAACTATATAGACATCTTTGGCACATCAATTTTAAGACTTTCTAAAGGTATATAGATATCTTTGGCACTCCCCTGCACACAAGCAAACTTTTTCCTGCTGTGGTGCACCATTTGAGTCCTTCACAGGAACCCTTCACCTTCTAGAAATTACCAGATTTTAGCACTTGGCAGAATTATTAAAATAGCTTCACCTGATTTCTACACAGTACAAAGCACAGTATTTCAACTACTATTTCAGAATCAAGACAGTTACTCCTATTTCAGATGCATTTTTTCATAAAAACATCTAGTCTTGACAAAATGACTTCATATAATCAATATTCCACCATATATTCAATGGTTAATTAGCTCATTGTTTATAAATATTACTGTATAGGGCTGGAAACCTAAAATGACTCCATCACTTATTCCCAGAGGTAATCTTTTTGTCCGAACAGGCAATACTTTAAAGAGTTATTTCAAATGATAGCGTTCCAAGTACAAGCAGAAAATCTGGATAGCTGGAGGGCACCCTAACCAGTTTTTGCTGACTACCTCATCCCTGCCTCTAAAATTATCACATGACTGAATTGCATAGTTTCACCTTGCAGGAAAAGCAATTAGTTTGCCTACTCCTCTTCCACTGGAGACAGAACACCAGCCTCCCACGTTTCAGACAAATACACAGCACAGAGCAAATTTGCCCATGCTGATTTAAACAATAACAGTTGGATTACATTTAATTGTAGATTTCCTCCAACCATGCTAAACCATCCCCCTACTAATCCCAATGTTAGAAGAAATGCATATAGGAAAATTGAAGTAGGTAAAAATGGAAGTGCAAAGCATTTAATTAGTCTTTAAAATACTGCTATTCTGCTTCAATATTGAAAAATTATATTCAATCCATATATTTAACAGTACCATGTATCGTGAGAGAGATGTCTGCCTGATTTTTAATGATCATTCTTCATATATCCTGATATTTTCTCAACAGAACTGTCAAACAATGAATTAGTGACAAATTCCCCCCACTGTGCCCCTTCAGCCCTTGGAGTTTAACTCCTCTCACATTACAGTATTTATTGAATTTCCAAGCCAAACGGTGTTCTGCTCCATAAAATTCTGACAAGTGGACTCTGCCAAGCTAATAACGGCTTCATTCTGCTGAAATAAACTTATTTCACTGCGGCAAACAAAATGACATGACCTGGAAAGGTTATTTTTAACTGGGTAATGACTCAATTCCAACTAAGTCTCTCTCACTAGGTTCCTGAATACTGTTAAGACAAATTTTTTAAATGTAAATATGTCCTAACACCAGTTTTCTTCTCTGTTGCACTCTCTGGACATGCATATGGCAAGTGTTTTCAGGTCTGTGTTGTTTGATTTTCTTATTCAATAGTTCAGTAAACTTGTTAAACAATGCCTAGCGAGAACACCTCAGTGGAGTAACCTAGCAAGCTGCAAAACTCATACAAGGACGTTGTGTCATCACATGTTCTTTTTCCCCCCCATTTTAACACTTTTTGTCTATTTCTTTGACAAAGTTACATTAAAATTGCCTTAATATATAACAAATGTGAGAAATATTGATTTGAGACACATTACTTGATGTTTTAATATGTCTCCCCTCTTAATCTTACACTGATTTTGACAACACTGCCATTACAGAGGTGTGAGGAATAAAGGATTAGAGGACTAATTTGACCTTCCAGAAAGGCTGTACCTTCTACACATATTTCAAGTTCTTCATAATGGTCATTCAGTTAGTGAATGCGAGTGAGATAGTGTTAATGAAAAGCCTTTTTCAAGCTACCTATATTCTGCTGCTAATACTAGGTCTTTTCTGCAGCCTACACCCACAGATTAACCATCAGTTTCAGGTCAGATCTACATCAAGTTTCAAATGATTGGAGACCATGAGAGAACCTTTGTAACAGCTGGAATCTTGTACAAACATGCTGCACCCTGCCAGGTTCGTCTTCTGAGCACTAATAAGAGACAATCCTTGACTGCAAACAGCCAGGCTCCTTGTGAAGCAGTCAGCTACAGAACTGTTAGAACTCCCACTGCAAACAAAAGGAGCAGGATAATGATCATTCACCAAAATTATGAATTTCAGAGAAAAAAAAAAAGCGAAAAAAGGGAAAAAAAAGAAAGAAAAAGAGAAAGAAAAAAAACAGGAAATCAGAAGAGTGAAAGAAGGAATACTGTCATTCTGGTAAATAATGTGGCATGGTCTGTACTTTATCAACAGCACGGGTGAAGGAGTAAGAGTTTTGAAATGGTGGCCGAAACTACTTAACATTAAGGTAGCGAAATGCAAATAGCTATATTTATCAGGTAAAATATCTTATTTCTTCCTTATATTTTTCTTTTTTTTTTTTAAGAATGCATGAAGTCATTCAAAACACAGAATAACCAAAAGTTTCTCAACAGACTGCTGGAGTCTCCAATCTATCAATCAAACAGTTAATTCTGATATTAAAAACCCTTATCCTTAACCCTTGCCACAAAGGTAGCTAATGGCACCCTGGGCTGCATTAGAAGGAATGCTGCCAGCTGGTGAAGGGAGATGATTCTTCCCATCTACTCAGCCATAGATTTTATACCTGTCTGTCTTCTGACAGTGGAAGGTACAAACTCATTTATATGTTTGTTTTTTCTAGGAAATACTGTGCTTCTCACATATCAGAGATTCTGTGTCCTATGGCTTTAGGAATACTTGTTTCTGGCATCACGTTAACTTCTTAGACATTAAATTTTGCCATGTTCAGTTTCTCTTTACAATATCCAGCTCTTAGAGTTGAGTGGACAAGCTTCAGTTCTCGCTTTAAAAATGCACTTTTTTTTTTTTTTTCACTGATGGAAAGAATGTATAAAATTTGAAAATTTTAATACACAACCCCAAACAAAGTAGAACAGGTATAATTTTAACTATTACAGAATATTTCCATCATCGGTTTTGTAACAGCAACCCCACTAAGGTTTAACGAGAGCACAATATTGCTATGACACTCTTTCCTAGTTTGTTATTCTGCAGCATAAGTTGCGACAGTCTTTATTGATGCTGATTTGAAGTAGATCTGAGAGCACTTACATACCTCGATTACTCTTTTGCAAGATGAATCTAGGAATGGCAAGAACATGTTATTTACTGCTTGATTGATTGAACTTACCCAGACTTTTAGCAAAAAGCCTGATTTTATTTATCATCTGTGTCTACCACTATTTTTGTTGGTTGTAAGAGACTGAGAAAAGGCAGCCAAATCACGACAGATGTTATCAGTTATACATTTTAGTTCTTTGTCATTAACCACAGAATCAAAAAATGGCTGAGGTTGGAAGGAACCACTGGAAGTCATTTGGTCCAACACCCCCGCTCCAGCAGAGCCACCTAGAGTTGATTGCCCAGGACCACGTCCAGACAGTTTTTGAGTATCTCCAATGAAGGAGGCTTCACTACATCCCTGGCCAACCTGCGCCAGTGCTCTGTCACCCTCACAGTAAAAAAATGTTTTCTGACGTTCAGACAGAAACAGCACTGTTTCATTTAATGTCCAATAACAGTACAGTAGCCAGTAGTACAGTACAGTACAGTAGTAAGCAGAGCAATGGTGACAATTACTTATTGTTCTGTCACTGGACACAACTGAAAAGAGTTGGCCCCATTTTCTTTACACCCTCCCATCAGATATTTGTACGCGTGGAGAAGATCTCCCAAGCCACCTCTTCACCAGGCTAAACAGCCCCAGCTCTCTCAGCCTTTCCTTGTAGCAGAGGTGGCCCTTTGCTGGACTCTTTCCAGTATGTCCCTCTCGCTTGCACTGGGGAGCTCAGAACTGAGCAGAGTACTCCAAGTGTGGCCTCACAAGTCCTGGCAGTCACGGGTGGTTGTACAGTAGAATACTGCCAGCTTCAGTGGAGGAACACTCACAAGCACCAGACTGCCTAACAGTCTGCAAAGCTGTCTTACAAGATCTCTATGTACTGTTATGTCTCGTGTTCAGAGTTCAGAGACACCTTTCCACACTATCAAACTCTGAAAGAAAAGAGGAATCATTTTAAGGTCACAACGATAAACAATCCAGTTCAAAGCTCTGAGAAGTTCACTAGAAACAACAGCAAGCATGACTCACAAACGATTCACTAAGAGACATTTGTTTTAAAATTTTCTGCATTTTGAGAACAATTCTGCTTTTTTAAATACAAAGTTATAAATGATAACAAGCTTATAAAAATTAGCTTGAAATCTACTTATGATAGTAGATTATTATAGAAGATTATTATTGTAGTTGTTTGCAGCATAGAAGCACTTGAAGCAGAACTCATGAAATATTTAAAATCATGCTTGTGACAGAACCTAAATTTATACAGTATACCCTCAAGAGCTTTCTCACAGGTGCTTAAGAGCAAAAGGTTGGCAGAATCTTTATCTTTCTATTCAACCAATCTCTGTTTTTCAATAAGCAAGACTAACTGGGATTTCTTTGTGTTGTGTTTATTTCCCTACTGAAAGATAACAGCAAACAAACTAATAAAGTTCTTTCTGTTTTGTAAGCGCAACTGCTTTAAATATATTTGTAGGACATTAATTTTTATTTTTTCGCATTCAAAAACTGTGAAGGGCATTCACTTTCCGGCAAGACAAAAAGAGAGGAGGGCATGCACACAGCCTGTTTTCAGTGTCAATAAAATGCACTGATCAAATGTCGTTCCAAAAGAACATAATAATTATGTTATTATTTGAAAAATTCCAACTGGATAGCTATGAAAACTTGTTGATATTTTACTGAAATTGAATGGATGACCCAAAACTAAGGACAGTTTCCCAAAATAAGATTTGGAAATTAGCAGCATCCTTTTTTTTTGTCTTTTAAATGCCATTCCTTCCTAAAAGTTGCAACATAACATATTGCATTAACTATGTTGAATCAGGTTATATTACATGCAAAAATATTTGAACTATGCAAAAATACAGGGACTTTTTCTTTAATGGCAAGTGATTCTAATGCCTACTATAACTGATTTTTCCCCAGGTATTCTTAATTTAACTTATATTCATGAATCCTTTAATAAAATTAAATAAATTGAAGATGTCTGGTGTATAATTGCTAAGTAGACACATTAAAACCAAACGATACTGAGTCATTGAGGTATACTTATCTGTAAAATCCCTTTATGTCCATATACTGTACTATAAACGGCTACTAATAGTGTATACTGTTTAGAAAATACTAGAAAATTTAAATTAAGAAATGGCTAAACGTTCTTTCCACACTAGCTGCATGTCTTATATTCAGAGATTTCAAAAGATAAGGTACTTATGTCTGTGTGAAAATTCACAACAGCTTGCCAGAATGGTAAAGAAAATAACAAGAAATATTTTTTTAGGAACTCCAACAACAGACACAAAGCAATAAATAGATTTATTCACACAATTGAAACCAAATGCATAAAGGGAAAAATCATATGAAATAATCCAAGCCAGAATGCCCTAATAAAGTTGTTGTTGAATGTGTAGAGAGATATCACATGCCTTTTAGAGAGTGTGCATATGGTTTAATAGATATTATGGCAATAAATTAAAACAACACAATTTTGCCTTGTATAGACAAAGAAAGAGGTAGCATAAAACAACATATGAAAAGATATGTCCACTTGATAAGACTACAGTAAAATTTCACAAGAAATACACCTTTAGGTTCAATACTAAAAAATAAGCAGGTGAATTAGCAATCAGCAAAATAAAGGCAGAAGCATCATGAGCAGCTCTGTAAGGACAATTTTATGGAGGAAGATCACTGAGCTAAATATTGGCATGCTACTTATACATTGGCTAAGTGACAATTACAAGAAGATGTAACAGTGCAAATATTTGAAGGGCGTAACGAAACTGATAAGCAAGAAATAAAAGAGAAGAAATTAAGTGATTATCAGGAGAACTTCCGGAAATAAAACATCATCAAGGGAAGAGGCCTCCTAAACAATATACAGGAAACCCCTCAAATTTGGGTATTTGAAAATATTCTAGACAAACAGAAAAACGTAGCATGGAAAACCATCACAAGATAAGAAGGATGAAGACCAGCATAGTTAATACTTTTTTTCCTTTTTCCCCTCCCCAGATAAAACAGACTATAATGCAAGTTGCCATTGTTAGGGTTACTGCCTCCTTTGAAATAGCATTATCAGTCTTACAGCGCTGTTTTCTAGCATGTCAGCTAATTTTACCCTTCTTCAAAGAAAATACATTTCATGGCTTTAAAAATACAACTCAGTTCCAACTCAGTACTGTTTTGATAGTATATATCACTGACTCTAAACTTGTTTTCCGAAACTATTATGTAGGGCAAGTCTTTTGGGGAAGTGAATGACCAAAACAAGAAAATCCCCATCTTGTATATGCATAAAAGTTCACAAGCTCAATAAAAGCACAAGAAGAGATTCATATGACTCATGTGCAGAGCTATGGCCTCTTATGTTTAGAAGTAAGGAACTGGAGAGTAAAGCAAATCTCAGAGATCTCTTTTATTCTTGGAAGTGGAGTAAATAAATGGAAGGGTCAACAGAAGCCATGCCAACACAGTGGTGAGGTTGGAGTGTTAGAGTGTGTTAGAGAGAAAAAAAGATTAAATCTAATAGATGCTTATGCACCTGATCCAGCTTCCGCACACAAATTGTCCCAGGGATCAGAAGAGAGCCACAAAGATTATTAGAGAGCTGGAGTATTTCTGCTATGAAAACAAACTGAGAGAATTGGGGTTGTTCAGCCTGGAGAAGGCTCCGGGGAGCTTTCCAGTATCTGAAGGGCACCTACAAGAAAGCTGGAGAGGGACTTTTTACAAAGGCATGCAGAGGTAGGACAAGGGGGAATGGCTTCAAACTGGAAGAGCGTAGATTTGGAATGGATATTAAGAAGAAGTTTTGCCCTATAAGGGTGGTGAGGCACTGGAACAGCCTGCCCAGGGAAGCTGTGGAAGCTCCATCCCTGGAAGTGTTCAAGGCCAGGTTGGATGGGGTTTTAAGCAACCTGGTCTAGTGGGAGGTGTCTCTGCCCATGGCAGAGGGGTTGGAACTGGATGATCTTTAAGGTTCTTTATAACCTAAACCATTCTATGACTCTATAATGGTAAGAATGAGAAAACAAACCAGGGCGAAAAACAAAGAGTCTCTCTGATCAGAGAAACAGTTATTTCAGGTGATGTTTCTTTAACACGGTAAAACTTCCACTATTCCTCTCTAAGCTTATATGGTTCTGCCCCTTTTTGAGGTGGGTAAACAAACCCAAAAGGTAACACACCAACAACTCACCCATCAAAGCTGAAAATCTTTAGGAAACTTCTCTGATGGTAAACTGTAGAGTGCGCATTGGGCACAAATTTTTCTTTCTAATATCTGTACCACCAAAGGCCTCAAATATCAACCGAGTTTACAGTTCCAAACCAGGAATAAACAAGACAAACTTAATTTGATGGTAGCAGGGTCCTAAAGACTGAGTGAAGAATAGAGGAAAGGTCATTCAGCTTGCAAACCCAGGTTTCCACTGTAGAGAGAAACCAGCACATGCTCATCAAGGCTAGCTGTGCTACACAGTCTCAACCCATATGCCCATCTGGATTAAGAGCCTGGATGTACTATTATTTTCCCAGATTAGTACTGCAAATGACACAAGAGCTGATCTATCTAGCTGAAAACTAACAAATCTACAATTTGGTAGTGACAAGCAACATGTTTCTGTTTCACTTGGTTTTTCTTTAACTAGGAACAGTGACTGAGTGCTACACACATTTTCATTTGACAAGCAAGTAGGAAGTGCCCCATATGTGAGATTCATGCTCTCAAGTTAACCCCACTTTGTCTAAACAACAAGACACACCTCTTTGACAGATGAGCTGCCTTGCATTTCTTCCATTTCCATACATCTGCCAATGACCTGAAGAATAGGCTTTTCATTCATTCACTGCCAGATGTGTCATACAACTACCAGTTAAAGTTAAGGATGATTCACTGAGCCTATATAAATTCAGGCAGAAAACCTTTACATGCAAAGTAGACATGCAAACTGCCAAGTGTCTTATTCCTTTGCTGCCTTCCTGTGCTATGTGGTGGATTCCCTGCCCTCTCCCCTTCTCATTCCTCATGGAAGACTTTACTTCCATGCAGAGACAGAAACTGTCAAATAGCATTTAGTTGAGGTTGTTCTAGAAAAAATGTGACAGGAGTCTCCCCCCCAAAAAACTCAGGTGAAACAGAGAAACTACTTCAGAGATTTCTTCCCACTTTCTTAAATTGATAGTGAAAAGCAAAAATGCAGAAAATATGATTCACCAAAATATACAGGCATTTCAAATGCCCGTTCATCACTATGGGCGTGCAATGTCCTCCCATGCCATGTAAACCAAGCACTTGATGTTACATATGTCAAACAAAACAAAGCCATAAATAAACCTGCAACAATACCAGAAGTCACAAAAATCAAATTCCTTCAATGATTTCTACATAGGAGAAAGAACATGCTGTATACAAAAATAGTGTAAATATTGCTAAATGTGTTATTCCGCAATGCACTTGGAAGCTGTCACGCATATAAATGTTATACTCCATAGCAATCTATTAACGTAACAGAAAAATACATGTTGTTCACACTAACCATGCTTTTCCCCCGCCAAAAAAAAGATGAAGCTGATCTAAATCACAACAGAGACACAAAGGGGCAGAAAAGCTTATCAAGATCCTCTGAACAGGCACAGGAGAACAGAAGTCAAAGATGATGAACAAAGCTATCAAGAAGGCAGTACTCTCCTGATAACACACTTTTTATTCTTGCCTGGTTTATCCCTTTGATTATTAACAGTTCTTAATAAAGGCAGTGATTTCCCTTTTGCATGAACCATTCTTCTTCCCTTCCTTCTATTTTCTTAGGAAAAATCACAAGATGAATTACCCACCATGACAGGATAGAGCAAGAGGGCAGATAAGAGAAGATAAACAAAAATAATGTGGAGTGAAGACTTTACTAAAGGACATTAAAAACTGGGTCCAATATACTCTCAGGAATCATTCTTCTTCAGCCACTGGCAACAGAAAATTAATGATTAGTAGCATAACAGTCACACCAAGAGTAGGAAAACCAGTTCAGAGATCTAAACCTATGAAGATCTAACAGTGAAAATTCTTGTTAAGAAATGAGATTTGGCATCTGTGCGGTTACACCCCTGCAGGCAACCAATTGGCCTGAATACATTCCAGTTATTGACTACCTAACTTAGTTAAGAAATTACATCAGAAGTGGCGACACAATCATTCCTTATTAGATATACGAGGAAACAGTGACAGCAAGTAATTTTTCATAAAACCATTAGCAAATTATGTCTAGGCAAATGAGTAAGTAAAAGCTTCTAATCCTGGGATCTAATAGATTCATACTATCTCCTCAAAGGAAAAGGTGTAAGTCACATAATTTACAATACCTGACACAAGAATGGAAAGGAACTAGACAATATAATGTAAGCGTATATATATGACTGTGCTTAGTTGACATCATCAGGTGATTGCGGTTCTAAGTTCAGAGTGTTGAGTGGAGGAATGCACAAGCAATCTCCTGTCCTTACTCCTGTCTTCTTTAGAAATCCAGACTTTGTTCTTCTGACAGCTTTAATAATGGCCAAGTATTTGACCTTAGTTTTGTAAACGGAAGGGGTCAGCAGCGGTACCTCCTCAGCAGACCAGTCTCTTAATTACAAATTTATACTCATGTTTTAAAAGCAACCAGCTCAAATTTGTGCTCTGTTCTTTTACTGTACACTTCTTGTATTGTTATGGAGACTTTGTTAGTAGTATAGAGTAAACCATTGTAGTTTTCCGGCTCTTCTCAATGTCAACAAGAGCAATTCTTTGAAGTTTAAAGGTATAAAAAATCCCAAGCAGCAGAAATTAAAGTAGTTCCAAATGAAAAACAAAACAAAACAAAACAAAACAAAGCAAAACTAAACAAAACCAAAAAGAAAGAGCCCATGGTATTTTCTTTCTTACACTATGACATCTTAATGTTAACGTTAGCATTACAATGATCTGAAAATATGACAAGACTTTCTGTCATAAATGTAGAGCTAAAAACCCAGTCCACCTAATTCTCCTTATATCTGCATAGCATTAAGTGCATTTTTAACAGGATGATACTGTTAGGACTTACAAAGGCACCGCACTGCAGCACAGCAAGCATTCTACAGAGCTGAACACAGGTACTTCTGTTACCCCTTTTACCTTCTGCCCAAGTAAAGTCAAAGTCTCACTGTATTTCAGGCAACAATACAACAAGACAACATAGAACTTTTCCTTCATATTGACTAGACCTCATGTAATTCAGAATACAGCATTTTGTGCCCAGACCTTTCTCAGCATAAGCCCACTTGACATATAATGTCAGTTAACATTATAGCCACATTTTTTCAGACCGTTACGTATCTTAGTAAAAATTTCCTTTCAATTTTGCATCTTTACTAATTTTCCCAAGAGAAATTTTTTGTTTAAAATCTTTAATTCTCAAAATTCCTTTACCTAATCTATCTCTATTTATCTAGAGCAATACTAGCTGTAAGATACAATATATGAGCTAAACTCACACATTACAGAAAATGGAAAATGGCAAAATCATCTCTCAAAAGATCACTAAAGGAAAAATTAAGGCCTATTAATTTAGTTCCAAGGCATATGCATTAATAAACATTCCCAAATTACATTAACTATGACCCCCATGATGCCTAATTCAATCTATACACAGAAGTGATTGTATTCATGGAACGAGCAGGTATTGGAGATTTCATGCTACCCCTGTATTTATGTCAAGAATTCATGCTTTATTTACTACACACTGCTCAAACTCTTTCCCGAGTACCTGAATTACTAACTTCCTCATGAGTACTCAATATTGCCATGTGGCACCGATTCACAAGCAATAATGCCTATGTCATAGGCAATCACATTATTCTTATTTTACACAACAGGAATTGAGAAAACTGGCTGGGTCTGGATCAAGTTCTGGAAGATCAGGCCCTGAAAAGGTGTATTTGCTGACGAATAAAGTATACTGAAAAAGTCAGCGGAGGTCAAACATTCACGTTCAGACCTCTCATGGATAAGGACTTATGGGCTTAGCCTGGAGTCAGGTTACAGGCCTGGAGGAAGTTTCGTTTGTTGCTGAATCCACTAAAACTTGCTAGTTTAGGATTAAAAGTGATGCAGGAAGGGAAGAATAGTTTATAATTTATTCCGGCTCAAGTATGGCTTTCTCTTAATCCTAATGTTACATTCACTGTTGGGTGCAGTAAAGTCTAATACTCCAGGATAAGGATTAGTTGGGAAATGTGAAAACAGCTTGTATTTTGTGATAATCTGGGTAGGTGTCTCCAGGGTAATGTTAGCCTGTTACCACTGAAGTTGTATACCGAACAAGTCTCAATAATTGATTTTCTTACTGAAACATAAAAACCACAGAGGACGAAGAAATGCAGGCAAAAAGGGTAGAGGTGGAGGCAAGACAGGGTATCTGTGGCAATGCTGATGACCAGGAGGTTCCTGTTAATTTGGAAATGAAAGTTGGTACTGGAACAGAGGGTAAACTAGTTAAGTCTCTTGGTTGATTGTGCAAAGCCTTATAGCCTGCAATAAGGACAAGGGTTGGAAGAGAAAATCTGCCCCTCTCATTTCCTCTGCAAGGTCTCCACAGAACCAAAGCTTCTTCATTTAGTTGCCTTTTCAGTACTTTTTCTTTTTTATTTGTAGGCTGTGGGCTTTTCTTTTGCAACAATTGTTTTCTTGAAATATCTAAAAATGTAAATATACTACTCAAAAAAGCCATTTAGCTCTTATACTTTGATACCCAATAGAAGACTATCATAAAAATCATACACTAATTTCACTGTTTGATAAAATCAAAATTCAAAGGTTTTTAAAGAAAGATTTCTCCGTATTCACATCTCTTCACAGTTCTTGTAAACAATTACTCGTTTTTTCTCCTTTCTACTTCAGCACACCTACTGTTTCAGAAACTGTTGACAACCAGCTCTACATTTGGACCAATCTAAAACCTGCTTGAATTAGCAGGAAGTTTTCCATTGACATCATAGAATGTGAATACTAACAACAACCTGTTTCTTCTAATTAAGTTGAAATTTATTCAAAAAAAGGTTCTCAATGTACTGAAAGTCTTGCAAGAGGCCAAAATAGTGGAGAATGTAAGGAATATATTACATGTTGTGTAAACAAGGATTGTAGAAGCACAAGAAATCCTCAGCTTTTTAGTGTTTCTGAAGAGTCATAAAACTTCTTTTTTTTTTCCTCCCCTAGTAACCTATTTCAGGTTTAGCTATTTATAGATACATTCTGATCTCTCCATCTTTCTTTAGGATCATTTAGTGCTGTCACATGGTAGTTGGAAAGCACCACTAACAATACATTTTTGTATGAAATATGAACTTGTATTTCTAGAATGCAAATTCAACTCATGTAATGGTTAAAATTTAAAAATACAATCAAATGACTGGTCTTAAATCAAGAAAAATAAATTTATCCAAGTAAAAACTCCATAAAGAGTTAAAACAAAGTTATACAGCATATAAATAACATATATAGCTATAAACAAAGTTATATAGCATATAGCATCAGGATATTATTAGTAGTTTAAATTAGAGGTAGTCCCCATCCTAACATTGAGTACTTTAAATTCATTACTTTGACTCACATAACTGAAAATCTTGAATTTCAGTTGAGATAGCCAATGAATCCAATATTTCGGGGGAAAAGCTCTTAAAATTTAATTTTATAGGACCACATATCAAATATTAAGGATTATAAATTATTGAACAGATAGCAAAACTATTCTTCTGCAATCATTAACTTCACATTTATTTTTCAGAGTGTTAAGCCATTTGACAACAGGTGTCCAGTAAACAGGCATTTGGAATACTATTGGAAAACACAGCATACCTCACTTTGTGAAAATTAAAAACTGCTAACCAAGTCACTGTATTTGTTTTACACTACATTTCTTTACAACTGCAGAGTAAGTGTACTTTAATAGAGACTCTGTATCAAATGGAAATACAACCACAATTCTATCATAAAATCAAACTGCAACTAAAATGACAAAACGTTTTTGTTAAAAGAATATCTGCTGACACTAAAGAGATTTTTCAAGATTAAAATTTTGTCGCTGCACATTTACACTGCAGTTTGTTTGATGATATGAACCGCAGCACCTAACCAGTTGCTACTAATGAACATCATAATCACTATAATCAAACAAACAAAGCAACCACAAATTAGGAAAGAATTACACTACCATTTAGGAAGTACTACTATGTTCTAAATGAGTAATTATATTTGGAGATTGTAAATGAACTTGAGGTTGCCCTGAAAGGACAATTTTTTGGATTATCGTGCCTGTAAAAATCACTATTTGATCTTATGGGTGCTACAGAAATAGTTTTCCATTTGCCACAGGCCTTAATTTTACCAATTGTATTCAACTCACAGCCTGCTTCATGCAGTCCATCTCATTGCTAAAAGGAAAAGGAAGAATTTGTTTCACTAATGCTGCAGTCCTATTTTTTTTTCTATACACTAATTCATTTCAAACAAATAGCTTGCCAACTGATGTCAGCAAAAAAAAAAAAAAAACCAAAAAAGAAAAGCAATAGTCACTTAGCCCAATCATCAAAGAATTATCACATAAATGCATTCATCTATACTGACTTTTTCACCATGAAATTACAATAGATGTACAATGTAATACTGGCATAAAACTGAAGTAAAAACCTGCTGTAGGTGCACAGTTTGGGCTTAGAAACCTGTAGTTATTTTAACTAAAAAATGAGATGTTGTTATATTAATTTAGATCTAAATGTATTTTTTCTACTGGCAAGTTACGTAGTATTGTGAACAATGGATACGGGAGCAAAAGGAAGTATTTCTGGTTTATACCTCAAGCTGGTGCCACACTGCTTCTAAAGGAGTTTGTTTGTCTGCTCTACAGAAAATAAAGGAAGCTTGTTATGTTTCAAAACATTCTTTTCCCGTAACTACTTTATAAGCTTACTTCTACTTAATGGAAAAGTGCTTTTACTGAAGGATTATTTTAGGGAGGGAGATGGCAGAAATAGGAAAAGGTGGGTGAGAAGGGAACAACATAATTATCACGTTCTAATAGATTTTTTTCTTTTACATTCAGGAAATTCAACCAGATAGAAAGGTGTAGTCAGTGAGCAGAACAACTAAAGATTTAATGTTGTAAGAGGATCTATTTCAAATGTGCCAATGTTTGTTTTATTATCAGTTGTAATCTGCTAATTTGTTATGACAGCTGTAAGTCACAAGCTAAGACATCCTTCTTAAAACAACAGTTGCAGGCCTTTACTATTCACCAGGAATATCAAGGTTATTGTCCAGCTCAAATACAAAAAGAGAGCTTCCATCAACAGATGTCAAAACAGATAAGCACAGATTTGACATGCATTTGTAGAACTATCACCTGCTATCAGTGCTGCAATGACAGCTTTATGGTGAGAATGTCAACAAATTTAATCGTGCTCTGCACTCCAAATATTGCTCAATTGAATATTATAAACATGTCTTTCTGCCATACGGTAGGTGTTTACTGCTGTAATGTTATTTCTACAATGATTGGACTAATAAGTGTGCAGATTCTTTTCTTTCTGCATAGGTATATCCATATTGCATCTAAGCACACTACCATAAAATTTTCTGGTGAAAGTATACATTTTTAATTGATGCTATAGACATGACAGGAGAAAAGAAGATGGGAATGCACTGCAATGAAAAAAACATTCACTTGTCCTATAGTGAGTAAGATGGAGATATCTAATAACACAAATCTTCTATAGTTTCAAGACATCTACAACAACTTTTTGTCTTTATGACAACCACTTTTTAAAATAAACAGGGATTGCAAAGGCACCTACTCAGATCTTTCCAGTATCTGGTAGGGTATCACACTATTAAAAAATCACATTATTTGTAACTACAGTAAATTATACTCATGCTGCTTAAGATAAAATAGGTGCAAGGACAACATGCAAAAGAAAAAGATATCCTGACAAAATACAAGGGGAAAAAACAAAGCCTAGCTGCAGGTAGACAAAAGCCTGTAATGATTTCTTCCCAAATGTAAAAGGCCCTCTGAGGGTAGGAGGGAGGGAGGGTAGAAGAAGGGAGAAGAATTATTGATATTTAAGATTATACAGAATCGTTTAGTTTGGTCTCACTCTCTGTTTAATCAGATCTTTCTTTCATACGTGCTGACCACTACCTCTCGCTTGTATTTCTTTTTGACAGGTTCTAGATCTCTTTGAGCATCTTGGTAACATTAGTTCCACTAAAAATTATTGGTTCCTTCTACTTTTTCTTCCAGTTACCTGTACAGACACAGTGGTGCCACCACAAGGACCACAGTCGCCATTTATTAGCCTTTTTAATACACTTTACAGCTTGCCCTAGGCCTATTTTTGAGCAAAGGAATTTCCCCATGAAATCCCCCAAGCACAACTAGCACAAAATACCTTTCAGGTGTTCTGTTACTTGAAGTATCAAGACTTCTCACTTTTTACCACTATAGTTTTTAGAAAATATCCCTAAAAGAGACTTTAACAAATAATCTCTTTAACAGCTTTTGAAAGTGTTACATTTCTCAATTAATTTTCTCAATTAAACAATTAAAAATGTCTTAATTAAGTGTATCAGTTTTCAAATAGAAGTTACTTAACCAATAAAAATAGACACAGTTACTCAAAAGAAACAGCCCTATATTCTCCCCAAGCAAATATGCCAGGAAGAGAAATTATAAAGCCAAAATTCCTAGGCCTTTCATTAGTTAAAAGTTTCCTTCCTTGTGGATTGTCTGATGTCTAACGGAATAGCTGCCTTTTCCTCTGCAGACATTGGTCTCTCTCCTCTACTGACACAGAACCTAAATATTTTAAGACTTACATCACTAAGAATAAAAATGGCTAACAGGATCAGAAGTTACCAGTATGGAATAGAGGAGAATACAGACAGAAGAAGCAAGTTTGCTAGCTTCATTTAAGAAACCTGACCAAAATTTAGAAAGGCATTTCTATCATTATACAGAGGAAGGAAACTTTTAAACAACTTTTACTATGAGAATAAAATCCTCTCTCAGAAAACATTTATTAAAATTAGCATTTGAGAAAGACAGAAAGGTACTCTGTTTCAAAACACACACTATTTATTAATGGGCATTATCCTTCATGTAAGTCAAAGTACAAAAACAAGTCATTCATTATCTTTATTTAAAACCTACATGGATAGGAAACATGGGAAATTACACACGTATTCATCATTATTAATTCTGATTAGCAAGCTTTACTACTGTGTTTTTATATAACATTATGTAAAGAACTATTTGACTGACTAGAAACTTCCCCAACATGGTACTTAGATAACTTGATATATCTTTTCTGTTCAAAACGTCACTACTAATGGAGCTGACATTCACCCTTTAACAAAGGATATTTGTATACTAAGCCTCAGGGTTTACCAAGATCAAGAATACCAAACAAGATCTATCTTTCTCGTAATCAGAGCACTGGACTGAACTGTTCAACTTGCTATTTAATATTTCAGGCTTTTCCGGAAAATAACATGCATCAAGTAAATTATTTACAAATGGATATATAACTGAAGAGAAAAATCAGGAACTCAAAGTAGCTGCCGGAGACACTTTTAATACAGTACAATAGTTGGTCTAGTCCTAGTTTATTTGTTATGTTTTGGAAAATAAAGGTCTTGCTGAGTTTCCTATCATCAGTGTATAGTGGAGAATGGAATTGGTTCAGCACCACAAAGAAAAAGAAGAGCAATGCAGTCTTTTGATTGCAGAGGATAATCTATAAACACAAGGAACAAAGTTGACCCTCGATGTGATCTCTGTTCACCTCTGACAAGGGATGGCAATCTAGAGATATCGTTATAGGGTACAAAACAGCTTTTAGGAAAGGTTCCTAAAGGAAATCATTCTTCTATTCAGCCATGTTGCTATGGAAACAGAACCAATCAAGTCTGTTCACAAAGGCTTTTATGTCAACTTCTGTTAGCAAACTCATATAAAAAGTACAGCTCAAACTAAATTAACACGACAGTCATTAAGCTATTAAGATAGGTAAAAGAAGGAAATCATTTACAAACAAAGTATCACATCTTGCCTCTTAAATACACAGCTTTTAAGATGTAAATCAGCTTATTCCAAAGGGTTTACTGCCCACTGCTATAGTTCACTGTCTTATATTTTCATGTAATCTGAGAGGGCGTAATTTATATAGAATGTTGTCCTCAAATTCACTGGGTCACACCCTACACATTTTTTCTCCTGTTTCCTACTCCCAACCATTAATGCAAGGTTGTATCATATCCCATCATCTTTGTAAACTTCATTTCTTCATAATATATCTTTCATCAAAAGACTTCAGCTAAAAAAATACACTTACTGAGGAAGTTTACATCTGCCCAATCACATCTTTAAAGTATTGATTCTGCAGAAAGCTCACTACCACTACATAAATTAAAAGGGCACTTAATGAAAATGGATTTCCAAATTAAAACATGGCAAATCTCCCATAACTCCTCATCTAGTGTACAAAAGATAATATGGGCAGCAGAATCTGGATCTCAGGATCTGACATTAGAGATGAGCTTTGTGTCTGTGGCATCCTTGGATGGAGACTAGAACTCATGCAGGACTAATAATAAATTGCAGATTTCATGTTGCTACACAGACTACTGCACATTAAAGGAGAGGGTTTGTTAAAGACAGATAAGAATCTCTGCCTTTTTTAAACAGCTAACCCCATCTAGTTGTCTAGTCCTAGTTTGACTCAAAACATACTATGGAACTATTTCAGTTCAGGTCTCTTAAAGTACCTTTACGCTATGCAAATACAGTCCAGGATTTCCCTTTCCAGTTTTAACAGTTATCACCATGAGTAGCATACCAAAACACAGAGACTTGAGGCACATCCTAAATTCTTTTTAGGTTTTTAAAAACAAAAAATTGATTAATTTTTTGACATTAACTGAACTAGTTAAGTTTTTGAAATTAACTTAATTTCATTTCTTTTGACATATAAAAGATTGAGTTTCATTCTCCTGGTCTAACTCAAACAAAGCACGAACCTGAAATGGATTCACCCGCACCCCAGATGAATGCTCTCCTCCCAGTACCTTAAGGTTCTCCACACTGGGACGTTTTCTGAAAAACTTCTAAAATCACTGATTTAGTCTTTGTATTTCATTTCTGAAATGTCAAAAAAAAACCAAAACACCAGTACAAGGAAAATGTTCCCGTTCTTCAGCAATATTCATAAATACAAGGAAAGTCCTCAATCATTTAAAATTTATGAAACTCTGGGACTTACTTTGTTTCAGAAATTTTTTAGTATTTTTTTTCCAGGTAACACCAGAAAACTGAGGTTCATCAGCTATAAAGCAATTTAAAAAGTAGGTTTGATAATGCGTTGCTCTTCTCCACAAAGTCTCAATTCAAGCAAATGTCAACAGACTTTGTAATCTGTTTGCAGTGATTTCCATGTTTGCACATGAATTCTATAACTTACAGTTTGCTGTTTCTGACTTCGAAACAAGTTATCAAATATCACAGAATCACAGAATGGTCAGGGTTGGAAGGGACCTCTGGAGATCATCTACTCCAACCCACCTGCAAGAGCAGGGTCACCTATAGCAGGTTGCAGAGGATGGCATCCAGGTGAGTTCTGAATGTCTCCAGAGTCAGAGACACCACAGCCTCTCTGGGCAGCCTGTTCCAGTGCTCTGCTACCCTCAAAGGAAAGAAGTTCCTCCTCATGTTTAGACAGAACTTCCCATATTCAGGTTTGTGCCTGACACCTCTGGTCCTATCACTGGGCACCACTGAAAAAAGACTGGTCCCATCCTCCTGGCATCCTCCCTTTAAGTATTTAAAAGCATTGATAAGATCCCCCTTCAGTCTTCTTTTCTCTAGACTAAAAAGCCCCGAGTCCCTGAGCCTTTCCTCATAGGAAAGATGCTCCAATCCCCTAATCATCTTTGTAGCCCTTTGCTGGACCCTCTCCAGCAGTTCCCTGTCCTTCTTGAACTGGGGAGACCAGAACTGGACACAATACTCCAGATGCGGCCTCACCAGGGCAGAGCAGAGGGGGAGGATGACCTCCCTCGACCTGCTGGCCACACTCTTCTTGATACACCCCAGGATGCCATTGGCCTTCTTGGCCACCAGGGCACATTGCTGGCTCATGGTCATCCTGTTGTCCACCAGGACTCCCAGGTCCCTTGCCACAGAGCTGCTTTCCAGGAGGTCAGCACCTAACCTGTACCAAAATATGCTGTTTAAATTATAAGGAGGATGAACCTACTAATTCTACTGCTAAGGGTGCTGTGCAGAACATCTGGAATTCCAAACATGTTTTATATAATTATAGCTCCAGAATCCCCCAAGCCCCAAGAAAGCAATCCTGGGGTCATATCTCCTTTTCCTGTCGGCAGGATGGAGCTCAGATTCTGCAGTTTATACTAAAGCCTCAGCTCTACATCAGAAACTGACAGCTTGAGTCTCAGTGACTCCCACAGTTCAGAACACTTTCCTTACCCGCTCCAGGACAGACTAGAAGTAAAAAGATGAGCCTTCGAATTCAACTATATTTTTACAACTTAAAATGTATTTGTCTAGTTTTATAAATAACATGGTAATTCACAAATGGCGTAAAAGGAATAGAGGTAGTGTGCTTTGCCCGAAAACTTACAGAATTATGGGTAAATTAGAGCTTATACTTTGATATCCTTAAAGAAAAATTATCTAACCTCATACACTCAAGATAACTCTGGTCTGCAAATAAAGTCTACAAATAGCTGAATTACTCAGGGCACTCCCCAGTCCTCTAGCCAATGTTCCCACACTTTTTTTTCCATAACTTCCACTATGGGACAAGGTTTCTCCTGGAAAACAAGCAGGCCTCTTTCCTTTACACAAATAATGTTTTCCTTGTAATTATTCCCTTTCCCATTCTGCTTTTCTTTGCCTTGTGATTGACTTACCAACATCTTTCAAACTGTAAACTGGCCAGCACTCAAAAGCTTTTCCTTTGCTATTTCAAATTCGGTCAACTATTCTGTTGCAAAGAAATATTCAGAAATATGTGCTGATTTTGATGATGTTTTTACTCAGATGAAACAGAAATAGTTTTATCAATTAAAATAAATTCACCTAGCCCTGGACTACACTCAGTGCTTTTGTAAATGCCTAGCTTTTCCTTCACGCCTTTCTACCAATCTCCTGCTCCTGACACAAATAGAAAAAAGTGAAGAAAGGCTTTTTCCATCAAAACTTATATATTGCTTCTTAAGAATAGTTTGCCATTAAAATTTATAATTAAATGTCTTGAAGACATTTGAAACAGTTCACATTTGATTTTCAGAAGAGGGATTTAAGAATCATACAGAATTAAAGATACACACAAAAATACTCTGATGACAGCATAAAAGATATGTATGAGACTGAAGACAGGAAAGAAGAGTACCTGCAGATCACAATTTCTGAATAGGAGAACATCTAATGGTCTCTAGATTATCAGCCAGTTTTTGTAAATGTCATCAATAATTTAAAAAATACTGATTTTTTATCAGTATTTCATATTATAATTCAAATAAGCATAACTATGCAAAGAGGAAGACCTTTTAGTGCAAGGAACATTTTCATGAACCTGCAGTCTCATCTGATGACTTTGTATGCACACAGGAATGCACACTTTGAATGGCACACAGGAAGAGACTCGGGTCTTTTTGCTTTCAAGTCTGTGTAGAAAGCAATTATTTATTGTTCGGAATTTTAACTTTTTTCAGATTGCACAGGGTTTGATTAGTCAGCAAAACAGACATTTAAATTGTATTCTTACTGGACATCTGCTCCAGCAGCGAAGCAAGCACCCACACTTTGTTGGAAAATATTGTCTCAACAACTCCGTTCTAATGAGCTTAATTAATCTAAAGCCTCTGAGGACTGTGCTCTCTCTAGACGTTTAGTTCTATGTTCCTTAATCACTTGCAGTAAATTCCTCCTAGAAATCTGACAACTGGGTTGGATCCCTCTATGACCCACAGAACCAAAACTGATCAGTTACATTACTCTTCACTTGTTTTGTGCATAAAAAAAGCAGATGAAATGTTATTTCTCTAATCTAGCTTTCATTTTGTTCCTTTTTAAAATTATGTGCTTTGGGAACATGTTTGTCAAAAACTTACCTGTAATAATTAAGTCATATTTCTTTTGATATGGCAGAAACATTCCACTCAAGTATTCTATTCAGGTGCTTTATTCAGATGCTAATGCCTAAAACCTCAACTGACTGGGTTGGATGATTTTTTTCCAAAATTATCCCTAATGATGATGCAAAAAAGTAAAAACTCTGGAATAACCTGGTATACTTGTGAAAGCCTCCATAAAATGGAGTATTTTATTTCCTTATTTGCAGTACTGAGATAATACAAGCTCATAAACGCTGTCAGTGAAACTTTTGCAGAATTTTTACATCTTCTGACACAAACGTCAGAGAAGCTTTTCTTTTGGGGCCTTCATCTTTATGGATTAGATAGATAATTTTTGATAGAAGAGGCAAAACCTGCTAGCTGACTGCCTGAATATTCTTTTTTTTAATGCCAAATTTTTCCAAAACCTCAAGTCTTCTGTTACAATAAAGACTTCTATAACAGGCCTGGATATAGCAGCTAACATTTCAGATACTTGTTTAGCCTACACACTTCATAATCTCTTCTAATTTATCTAAACTACAGATGAAATTTACATGGATAAAGTAGCACGTGGCTACAAGGTTGCTCGGTCATTTTTTGTTGTTAATACCAGCAGTAAAGTTGGTTCACTACATTTGTTAACATTTTTTTTTATTTGTTCTTTTCAGGCAAAAATCCACCTGGAAGTCCCATGCTAAAATTCTATTATCTGGGAGGCAAAGGTTGCACTGAAAAAAAGAAAGTGTAGGGATGAATTCTGTTCCTCCAAGAGACTTCCCTATCTTCAGGACTATCAGCTCTACAAGCATATATACAAGACTACATGCATCAGACACCAACAGAAAACATTTGCAACACAGTACATTGATAAAATACTGTCACATAAACAAATTGTCTCCTTTCTGACCCTTTGCTCCTTGACATCCTCAGAGTTATCCACTAATCCAAGTTTTGAATGACTGTTCTGAATCTCAGAGGCAATGTTTGTTATACCAAACTATGTCAGAACATATGGGTTTTTTACTAAACTATGTTCTCATTTGCTGGAAAGTTGTTTTTTTTTTTTAATTTTAACCATTAACAAAGCAGACAAACCATATTACGGTTTTGTAGTTAGAGTAAAATTTACCCCAAAACGTGTCAATGATAAAATAGTTGTTGCTTGGATGGCCAAATTGGCCCATTTTGTCTCTCTCACTCCCACAAGAATGTCTTTATTCCCTGAACTACTTACTGTAGGCACAATCACGAGAATAACGACATATCTGTGAAAATCAATTGTGTAGTAGTTGGGGGAGAATCAACCCAGCATTTCCTGCTTCTGTTTCTGAAGGAAAATTGACAAGCAGCAGGAAAGATGGAAGTTCAGCTTTTAAGTCAAACAAGCTCAGATATACCAATGCAAAATAGAAGTCTTGCTAGGATTAAGAATATGTGTCTGAATCACAGCAAAATTTTTGTCAGCTCCCCTTGGACCATTGTTCTAAATTTGAGATCTCCTGCTCTACAAAAATAATGTCTCAATTCAAGGTTATATTCATCCATTATTGTATGGGCTCTGCTTGGGATAGAGAGAGAGAATTAGACTTCACAGTAGACCATACAGTGCTGTGATTTGGACCGGTGACTGAAACAGTGTTCATAACACACTTGTGCTACACTTGCACAGCATCAAGACTTTCTCTTTTCCCCACTCTGCCCTGCAGCAAGTAGGTGAGGATGGCCGAGAAGCTGCGAGGGAACACAGCAGGGACAGCTGACCCCAACAGACTAAAGGGATACTCCATGCCATACTACGTCATGCTCAGCAATAAAAATTGACAAGAGGTAGCCATCGCTCAAAGACTGGCTGGACATCAGTATACTTGTGAAAGGTAGTGAGTGATTACCTTTGCATCGCTTTTTGTTTTTTTCTTCCTATTCCCTTTACTTATTAAACTGTCTTTATCTTGACACACAAGTTTTCTCACTTTCACTCTTCTATTCTCTCCCCCAGATCACTGGTGAGGTAGAGGAATGAGAGAGCAGCTGCTTGATGCTTAGCTGTTGGCCAGGGTGCACCGTCAACCCACTTCCATTATAAAGTCCAATAAAACTTCACAGGGGCAAAAAAAAGCCCAAACAAAAACAAAACAAAACTGAACAAACAAACCAAAACTGTGCACTCTTCAGAAATTAAAAAACCTACCACTGTAAAATGTAATTTTTGAATCACTGTTTATTGAAGCCAAGAGTTTTTCCATGAAAGCTCAAAGAAGTAACTCAAGGCAGAAGTGAATATTCTTTTACACAAAAAAAAGTAAATTAACTGAACTAACTTTTGGAAATGACAGGCTCTAGATCCCATTTAGCTGAATATAACAAGGCAGACACCAGAACACACATGATCAGCCTAGCAGTAAGTTAGCTTTACTAGAAATGAAGACCCTTATGGAATCTGCTTTCTAGTATCACATCAATATAAGTACACAACTGAATTGTAATGCAAATACTGCTTACATTCTCCTTTCTTCCATGAGAGAAAATACAAAACCTGCAGCTGTATTATCTATAATGATGCATTTCATCAACACAATTGGACTTTGTTACTGACAGTGAGACTGTGAGTGAATTGTGAGGATGGACACTTCAGCGAAAGCACTGCTGGTTCAATGGAACAAAAAGAAAAATTCCGTTCATAAGGTCTTTGTATATACAAATGGTTTCTACAAAAAAAAACCCAACAAATGAAAGCAAAGTTCTCTATTGCAAAGAATGCTGAGGAAGTAAAGGAAATTATATTATATATTATTTCTGTTCCCAAAGCTATTATCATTTGTTCATATCACAAATCAACTTTCAGCAACAGTTATACTCCTTTCCAAACCAAATGATAAACGTTACCCCATTTCTGAAAACTCTTCTCTGAGTGAAGACTATGCCAATAGCTACTGCTTTTGAGTACATAATGTTTTTCTTGCATATTTCCATGAATCAAGACATGGTATCAACCTACATGCTTGAAAGCAATGCCATGTATACTATGGAATGAAATGTATGACAAGATGCAGAAGCTACAAATTACTTCCAAATCCCAGCTAGATGACAAATACTTTGGTTCTCAAGTTAATCCAAAACCAAAGATGCTATTGGTTGCAAAATAGAAACCAGACTCTTAAGTAACTGAAGCACTTGAAATTAGACTGTAAGTATTTGAAAAAAACATTGTAATCAGAGGTAATCTCTCCAAGTTTCTAAGGTGTTGGACCACAGAACAGAAAATGGGGAAATTTATTTCCTATATGCTGAAGCAATAGTTAATAATTCAAACTGATTGTGAAGAGCTGACAGAAAATGCCATATACATGCTTGTCATGAACTGTGTGGAAGTGTGAATATTTTAATGAACCACCAGAAAATGTACGATAAATAGCATTGAAAAGGAACATAAGAAACTAATCAAATTATATAAAACAACAAAATACTTTAATGTGATTTCTAAAGCATCTTGTAAAAATGAAAACCCTTTAAATAGCTGATAGAGATGAAACAGTTGCTTTTTAATGGAAAAGAACACAGTGTAAAGCCAATCCTTCAGAATTAATACACTGAATGCAATCAGATTGCCAAAGAAAATCAGAAATATATTATTTCATTATTTAGAATGAAAAAAAAATTGTTTTCCTTATTCGTCTGTGATTCCAAAAGCGGAAAGAAATGTGTCATCAACTACTGGCTAACAAATGTGTTTCAGGTTATGCCCATTGCATCTGGTCCTGTCACTGCGCACAACTGAGAAGAGCCTGACGCCATTGTTTTTGCAACCCTCCCTTCAGCTATTTATATATATATTGGTAAGATCCTCCTGAGCCTCCTCTTCTCCAGGCTAGACAGTCCCAGCTCTCTCAGTCTTTTCTTACAAGAGAGATGCTCCAGCCTCTTCACCATATTAGTGGTCCTTTGCTGGATTCTCTCCAGTATGTCCATGTCTCTCCTGTGCTGGGGAGCCCAGAACTGGACAGAGCACTCCAGGTGTGGCCTCATCAGTGTTGAGCAGATGAGAAGGATCAAGTCCCTTAACCTACTGGCAACAGTCATCCTAATACAGCTCAGAATACCGTTAGCCTTCTTTGCAGCAAGGGCACATTGCTGGCTATGTTCAGCTTGGTGTCCACTGGGTCCTCCAGGGCCTTCTCAGAAAAGCTGCTTTCCAGCCAGTCAGCCTCCAGCATGTAATGGTACATTGGGTTATTCTTCCCCAGGTACCAGACTCTGCAATTCCCTTTTTTGAACTACATGAGGCTCTTGTTGGCCCTTTTCTCCCACCTGTGGAAGTACCTCTGAATATCAGCACAACCCTCTGGCATACTAGCTGTTCTGTACCATCAGCAAACTTGCTGAGGACACTCTCTGCCCCACCATCCACATCATTAATGAAGATGTTAAACAGGACTGGACCCTGTACTGAGCCTGGGGTACACCGCTAGTCACTGGCCTCCAACTAGACTTCATGCCACCAATTATTACCCTCTGGCCCCAGCCGTTTAGACAGTTCTCAATCCACCTCACTGTCTGCTCATCCAGCCCATACTTCTTCAGCTTCTTTAGGAGGATCTTTTGGGAGACAGTGTCAAAAGCCTTTCTGTAGTCAAAGCAGGCAATATCCACTGCTCTCCCTTAATCTACCAAGCCTGTCATGTCATGGTAGAAGGTTATCAGGTTGGCCAAACATGACTTCCCCTTGGTGAATCCATGCTGACTACTTTTGGTGATGTTTTTGTTGTTCACATGCCTGGAAATGGTTCCCTGGATTAGTTGTTCCATCACCTTCCCAGGGATGGAGGTGAGGCCTGAGTGGCCTGTAGTTCCCTGGTCCTCCTTCCTGTCCTTTTTAAGGATAGGAGTGACATTTGCATTTCTCCCATCTTCAGGCACCTTTCTCAATCACCATGCTAATTCAGAAACTATTAGGAGTTTATCCATGACATCCACCAGCTCCCTCAGCACTTGTGGGTACAACAGGGCCCACGAACTTAAGTATGTACAGTTTGTTTAATTATTCTCTAACCCGATCCTCTTCCATCAATGGTAAGTCTTCCTTACTCCAGACTTTCCACCTGATCTCTGGGGCCTGGAATTCCTGAAGGCTGGCCTTCCTAGTAAAGACTGAAGCGAAGAAGGCATTCACTACCTCAGCCTTTTCTATCCTTTTTGACACCAGGGCCCCTTCCCCATTCAGCAGCAGGCCCACATTTCCCCTAGTCTTCCTTTTGTCCCTTGCATACTTAGAGAGGTCCTTCTTGTTGCTCTTGACATCCATCACCAGATTCAATTCCAGCTGGGTTTTGGCTTTCCTAACTGTGTCTCTGCATGCTTAGACAGTGTCTCTGTATTCCTCCCAGGCTACCTGTTCTTGCTTCCACTTTCCTTACACTTTCTGCTTATGCTTGAGTTTTGCCAGAAACTCCTTGTTTATCCACGCAGGCCCATCTGATCTCAGAACTGAGATCAGTTTCAGAGTTTTGACCATAAAACTTTTATGGTCTTTCATGAATGGTTGTGTTTGTTTGTTTGTTGTTAATGAGCTTCTAAAACAATGCGGGTAAACATTGCACTTGACATTTATCAAACCATCTTCCTCTTCTTCAGGAAAGACAGCACAAACAACAGTTTATCACCAGTTCATAAAGCTTCAAATTTTTATCTACTACATGCTGTGTTAAAATGCATTTGTCTTCTTGATAAAAAAATGGTATGGGGTGTTTTTTTCTTCTAGCTAGCATATGGTCATTGGGCATTTTCTTCCTGATTTTCATACTTGCATTTTTAAGTTTCTAAAGCTTGACCTGGGAAGCTGATCAATCCTCCATCAAGATACGCTACTTCACTCATTTTGTACTAAATTATGGAAAAAGGGTAATATGTGGTTGTCATCTTCCATCTTGGTTACAAGATGCATAATGGCTTACTTACGGTGTATTAGAGCAATCAGTGAAAGTTGTCAGCAGTAAAGATAATGTAGGGTAAAATTTCTTCTCAGTTACTGCTAAAAACTTTCACATTAATTATGTATTTTTAACTGATACAGCACTGGTTTATATCACCAAAGCACCTGCTGTCTGTGAATGTATGGGAGCTTTACTGAAACATTCATTGTTCATAGCATAACATAATTTAGATAAATGGAAATACAAGTAGACAAGGTTGTTTCAATATTTACCAGATCTTCTACTGATTAGTCTGTCATATCTGTGTTCTACACGTAAAGTTTAATCTGGTTATACCTAGCTGGACAAACAAATACTGCCTAGCTCCTGAACCTTTCTACTCATTTATTTGTAGGATAAAGAAAATGCTAAGCTGTTTCTTTCTACTTGAACAACTACCATGTTTATTCTTTTTCTAGATCTACTGTACTGTTATAAAAATACTGCTGGGCTAGCATATTTTTTTCTCACTATAATCATGTGAAACTTTGCCTAAGAGACTACAATTTGAATTTTTATCTTCAATTTTTGGTCATCTGAGTTGTTACAAATCATTAGTTTTGAGGCTTCAGAAATAACCCTTGCAGAACAGAAAATGTCACCTCTAAGAAGGAGACAGATCTCTTGGCTAGATTTATATTTTAAATAGAGACTGCATGCATACCAGCACAGGAAATTGCTGAGAACTGATTTACTTATTTTTAATTAGGAGTTTTGGTGAAAAATAGTAGACATTTATTTTTAAGACTATTATCTTAATTTTAAAAAATTCACTATTTTAAAAAGAATTTATTCTAGTACTTAAGTATTAGAATAAAATTTCATTCTGACTTCTTTATAATACAAGGAAATGTAACTCACATTCTGCATTAGTAACATTCTGAAAACAAACTGTATAAAAAAGTGGAAGTCCGAAAATTTAAAACTGTAATCTCCCACTTTGAGTTAAAATTATCTATTTGCTTATGTCCTAGTTTGAGGTCAAACAGAACCAATTTTCAGTTCAGTAATTTTACTTTGCAGCTAAGCCTCTTCTAACTAGCTGAACTTTCTGAAATTAACAGCATATTGTGCAGAAACTGTTCGCTCTCAGAGTGATAAGACCTATGTTTATAGCTGATGCCCAGGAATGGTATGCAGAGAGCCTCTTGCTTATACTTATTGCTGTAACACCCAAGGCCAGAGAACTTGGATATGTGCCCTGTTGGAGGGTCAGAAGCGGAAAAGCACAGTGGGGTCCCACCTGCGGGGAGGAGCGGACAGGACAGGTGACCCAAAACTGACCAACAGGGTATTCCATCCCATCTGCCTCATGCTCATGATAACAGCTGAGGGATCAAAGCGTCAGCCTCTTTCTTCAATGGCCAGCGTCCGAGGAGGACTCTGTTCGCCTGCCTTTGATCCCAATCCTGAATGCAGATCCGAAATCCAATGGCCGTCCATGACTGAGTTCAGTCTGGGACTTTCCTCGTGCCTGTTGGTGATGTGATCGTCATCCGGGGAGCTTGATACGGTTTTGTATATTTCATTATTTCCCTTTTATTATTTTATTATTAATCTTTCATTAAAGTAGTTTAGGTTTTTTTCTAAACTCTTAAGTCTCTTTCTCTCTCTTCCCTCTTTCCTTGGAGAGAGAACATCTGCTGTTTGCCTCAGTGGCCACTCCGGCCCAAACCACAACAGATTACCAAAAAAAAGAAACTATTCCCATCACTCATTTCTACTGCTGTCATTCCATTATTCTGTGGAATCTTGTGCAGTATTTGTATGAGTAATCACTGAAAATATTTGATTTCTTTCACCAGGAGTACAAGGCCAGTTATTTTTCAAAACTATGAAACAATATAAAAAAACATTTGAAAATTGTTTCAATAGTGATGATCAATTCCTTTGTTATATATAAAATGTCATTAATCTAAAATGCAAATTTTCGATTCAGTTCTTTTTCGCAAAAATGACAACAAATTTTCAAACTGAACTTACTAAAAACATATCCTAGCTTTGGAAAACCAATGTACACTTCTTAAAAAACTTAGGTACTTTGATCACTGTAAGGTTCAGTATGATACTGTTGATTCAAAGGAAACCCAAAAATGCTCTTGTGTAAAGGATGTTTTTACCACAGTAATTCAGCATTGTGCTCTATCACATTTTGCAGTACCTACTACAGTTGCAACCCTTAAATTGAGTCAAACTTTAATACAAAAGATTATGAGCTAGACCCTTTCAGACAGCACTTCAAAAGAGAGTAGTTAATGTATAACCTGAATCCTGATGAATATGAAAAATGAAGATGTTCACTGAGTCTCTGATAAACAGCACAAGAGAGAACTGAGGTGGCACAGCTCCATATTTAGCCTCTTTAGTCATAATGTAAGAGATCAAAATCTCATTCCTGAGAATAATCACATTGTTATCCTAACACTGTCATCAGAAAAAGCATCTATATTTTATATTCTCTGGTATAAGCCATCTATGCTTTCTTAACATATTTGGTCATTTTACCATGCATGTATATTCTTCAGGAAATAAATGTAAATTTTAAATTCTGTGTCTTGTCCATGATATTAAAACATAATTAGTGTATGAGGCAAACAAAATGTAATTACTGTGATGAAAGTACAAATAATTATAAATAAAAAGGGTCTGCTTGTGTGTGCAACCACATTATGAAGTCTTAAGCAACTTCTTCAGGTCTTACTCAGAAGCCTAGAACTATTTAAAACATTCAGACTCACACAGTCCTTCTAAAAATCCAGTAACAAAGGAGATCTTATGACATTATGTTTTTAAAGTAACACCATGGAGAAGAAAATAACCCAGAAGATGGCTGTATCACTGGATTGCTCCAGGTCCACAGCTGGTCACAAATATCAATGTCAGGGCACTAGGGAAATCTCTCATCCCTCTGTTTCTTTCACCTCTATTTTAGATTTCAAGATTTAGTTTCTGTAACCTTAACTAGCATAAGAAATTTCAAAAACTATGCCAAAACTAAATTCCTGTGATGCATAAAGAAAATAGTTCCCCACTGCTAGAAGAGTACAGGGCAATTTATTCATTTCTGTCCATGTACTCTGTTACATAATTACAGTATCTTAAATATTAATTAGAAGAGTGAATGAGAATCTTCACATACTTCTATATATATATTTACATATGCAGGGGAGGCAGTAAAGAAAGGTAAAATATATTCAGTTTTCCTGAAATTTTGCTAGCAACAGCAGATGCCAGGTATATGGTATAACCTTGGAAAAATGCCACCACAAATCCTGCTATCGCTTCCTCAGAAATTGTGACTGGAGTGCCTTAGAATACCAGGGAACAGAAAACAGGACTTCTTATGGAATAAAGAATAAAAAAAAAACAAAAACAAAAACAGTCTCTGCTATCAAATAATGTAATAATATATGGAGGCTGAATATTCGCTACATAACTCCATTCTGTCTGTAATTTGATATCTCCCTGATTCTTGCCTCTTTCCCCCCAGCAACAAATTCTAATGTCAATCAAAAATATTTACATATATCTGGCAAACAATTCAAATAATCTACAATGAGCATAAACAAGCCTAGTACTTTAGCGTATGCTTTTACAATTAGCTGAAATGTCAGTTGTTTGAGGCTGCTCAGTGGCATAAATGATTACTAGGGTAACTTCTTGGAGGAAAAATCTAATTGTAAGGTATCTGGGCAAAGGCCCACAGTAAACTTAACTTACCACATGGTTCCACAATCATCTTCTACACGGATATCACATATACCTGTTTTTGTAGATTACACTTACTGGCCATGCAACATCTTTGAACAATTCATGTGCCCTTTGTCCACGAGCATCTCTCATGGGACATACTCTAACGCAGCAAGCCCTTGAGTAGTTTTAAGTATTGAACATTCAAATAAGGAAATGCACAACCTGCTTTGTCATTGACCACTGCCCACCAAAATGTGTAACTTACTAAAATCATAGTTCCTTGATACTTCAGATAGGGAACGGATGAGAATTTTCTTATTAACAACATCATGCATGCAAGGTCAAATAAATTGCTAGAAAAAGAACACAGTAAACTCCCAGCTTTCAAAAAACACAGACATCACCCATACTAGCCTGAAAAAGATCACATTACACGCTGTTACCTGTATGCTAATATTACATTGGGAACCTAACTTGCCTATTGGATCAAAAATATAATCCCAACCAGGGTGTTCTAAAGCTTCCTAAAACAGAATTTAAAAGGGCTTCAGTATATTTACACAAATTTTAGGAAATATTTTTATTAGACCTATGCTGGCTTGTTTAGCATACACTTAATTGACTTACTCTGTGGAACCTTCAAACAATACAACTATTTAAGAACATGCTTCTGCACAGGAGAAAAATGCCATTAACTCTAAAACAATTGAAACATAAGGTGATAAAAGCATCTAGAAGTTGAGCTAGGAATGACCTTGCACATTCCCCTGTTCTGGTGGGGTTTTTTTGTTGGTTTTTTTTTTATTTCCTTTTGCATACAAAATAATATCCAGTTACTTTTATTATATTTAAGCATAGCTGGCATAAACTGTAAGAGCTTTTCTGGAAGTGTTCTTACATCTTAGAAGGCAAAAGCTCAGACACTTGCCAGAACTCCTGCAAATACTGTTAAAAGAATTCATTATACATTGTTCTGTTCTCAAGGAAAAACTTAAATCTGCAGGTCTCACCTACTTCAAAGGCACCCCCATTTGAGTTTGATCTCCACTTTACAGATCAGAAAAATGAAGCATTGAAAGAAGAAAACAGTACAGAATTTTTCAACAGGTCTGCTTCCCATATCTGCGACTATCAGACGATGTCACATAAATGTCACATAAAAACACTGGTTTACCCATACGTGGCCAGTCAATCTGTGATACACAGAAGACAGCTTCTTTCATACCTATGTGAACCTTAGTTTAACATCTTTTTCTTTCAATAAAAATGCTTCAGACATTGCCATATCATGCTCATGGAGACTAACATGTAAAAGCATTTACGATTTCTAAAATGTCTGTGCTATATTAAGAGAAACACAGAAGCAGTATTCTCAAACACTAGGCCTTATTGTCACTAAACCTTTTTAAAATGGGGAACAAATCAATGAAAATGATACCTTTATAAATCTAGCCTCATAGGCAGTTACATCACTGAATAGATAATTATATGTGTTGGAAAGAGATGTGGACAACAGCAAGAGGCAAGATGTAAGAAAGCTTGCATACCCAAGTAACTTTAAGCAGCAGCTTGAAAATAAAGCAATTATGCTTTGCAGGACTGAGGTAAAATTTAACCCTCCAGCAAAAATCAAAAGGTGTAAAAAATAAGAATTCTCAGAAAAGCCTCACAGGCCACAATGCTGCTGCTTCAGCAACTGCAAAAATCAATGCAACTTTTCAGATCAGTTTTTGGTTCAGTAAGCATCGTCTTATTTGCCTCTGCAAGTAAGACAAAGTGACTGTGATTTGTCATAATTTCTTTTTGTGTTATGAACAAAATACTGATAACATTGGTAGAGACCTGAAAGCTTTTTGAGTACCTTAAGAATATTCTGTCTTTTGCCATATTTGGGATTATTCCTGCACAGTAACTGTACTGGGTGTGCGAAAGTAGAGTGAAAAAGAAGAGGATATAGATATCATTTTGTAAAGAACTTAACAATACAACCAGATATTTTGATTACTACTGAGATTAACTTTTATTCTGTGTAGAGCCCTGTATTCATGGGTGTTTGGAATTTCTCCTAGGAAATTCTGAATAGCTGCATTCCCACTTCTACAAGCAGTAGTTTGAGGTCACTTCTAGTAATGAGAACTTAAGACCTACTGAAAAGAACCAGCAACAAAAGCATTGCACAGTGTGTGCATACAGCACAAAAGAAATTAGTTACTTAGTTTGTTTTCCTACAAAGGCTTTAGAATTATGAAGTATTACAACCTAAAGGTTAACAATATTTATTACTGCAGCTTTGAAGAATTTAAGCATCTTCACCTACAGGATCTCCTCAGAAATAACGCTGAAGAAATTATTACGATTTAAATTTCAATAGCCCAAACAATTAACAGGTAATATATTTAGGTACCTACGATACATTTCTTATCACTATATTCATTTTTAGAAGTATCCACTCAATATGTTTTATTGAAAACACTGTGTTAAACTAGTCCAATTAGGGCATAGCAAACTGAATCTGAATGAGATCCACTTAAAATAATAGGCCTAAAATTGCACAGAATAGAAGCTTTTTGCAAATTTATACATTCCCGTAATGTCTAGTACAATATCCTTAGGCATGTTTAATCAGCACTTACGATGTTAATAATAACAGCAATAATAATAGCACATTAAATCCATTTTGCGCTCTTGGTAAGTTTAGACAGCAGTTACATTACAACAAAAGACCAAAACAAAACGATGGATTGTTCAATTATGGATCCACCCTGTGATAGAGGCACAGTGCACTGCAAATGCATCAGGTCCCCTAAAGGAAACAGAAAGTTTTCTGTTGCATAGAGTGATCACCACAACCAAGAATAAGCCTCATTTAGAATTATGGTTGAGGTGAAAAACAACAGTATAAAATCACAAGGACATCAAGACAAAACCGATATGAAAACAGTTAAGCAAAACTCCTTGAAAAGTGTTACTGGAAAGAAAATTACAAAGATTTTTAGCTCGCTCTTTCACATTCCAATATCATAAACAGCAAAAAAACCCACAAACAACCAAAAAAAACCACTAGGATTCAGAATGTGTCCAAAAATTTCTTAAATACCATGTTTGTTCGGAGTTACACTTCATCCTGGATAATACTTACATAGTTTATCAAAGATATATTCAGAAAAGTCATAGGCTGCTTAAAGTTAAAGTTTTCGTTCCTAAAAACTAAACAAAGACTACGTTTTCAAGGGCACCAGCCCTGACAGTTCATGAAGCTAGACTGATTTCTTAAGCTTTTTAGCTTGTCTAGCAGAAAATGTGATCATCCCAACAGTGTAATAGCTCTACGAAATGCCCATTTCTTATGTTTGTGTGGTGCAGTGATGACAGTATAGACAGAGGTATTCCTCCCCTGGAGGGAACGACCAATATCAAAATGCTGCCGTGTACTGTCTGATTTCAAATTCCACTAGACTGTGCTTCACAGCACCTCCGTTACAATTAATTTTACTGGCTACATCCCTAACTCCTTCTTGAAGCAGAACCAGCTCACATTGCCCAGTCCCTACCCACTAACCCACACAGGCCCAATCCAGCCAACAGAGAATTTACATTTTAAGACAGTCTGTCAGTGATTCACAGGACAAAACTTTCATTTTTAATTAAAAACTGCAGTCAGAGCAAATTTGAAAAGGTCTGGCTGTCACTGTTATTTCAGATTCTAAGGCCAGAAGAGGAAAAGGAGAGTAGTTTGAATATAGTACATAAATTATTGTAATTCATTTTAAATGTGCAAGTACAATAATTCCAATAAAATAACTGTAGAACTGGCATGTAAGCTAGGGATAGTATGGCAGAAGGATCATCATGAGGCAAAGATGTCATTCTTTCATTAGTTGAGAGTTATATAAAGGTTTATGATCTTTATAGACTCTGGTCCATATCATAAACTTGTGGTGAAACTTAGTTATATAAATTTAATTTCTGAAATTAATTTGGTTGAGAAAGGTCAACATCGTTAAAGAAGTAAGACAAAATTACAATACACAATACAATTCACTACAATAATACTTCAATGTGACTTTTTTTTTTAATCAAGTCAATTTAGGATAATATCTAAGAAAAAAAGCAACACTTGCATTTACTATTAAATGGCACCAATTGCAAAATATCTAAAACTTTCCATCATGAGAGACACACGCAACATGTGTGGGCAACAGCAGCAAGCTCCACTGAAACTGTCAGAAGAGAACAGCTTGTATTTGCTTCTTGAGGTTACTCTTCAGTGCAGCAGAGCTGCAAACTGTTAAAACTTTTCAGTTGCCCCAACACTCATACATAGCTCAGGAACATTAGGGCACCTGGCCAAAAAAAGCAGAAGTAGTCTATATTTCAGGCCTACTGAGCTATGGCAGAAGCAACATAAGTTATCATGGGAATTCCTTGGCAAGAGAAATGAAGGCAAGAACAAAGCTATTTCCTTCAAACGTTCCTTGAAGTACAGTACGAAACACTACGTGCTGGCTTTTGGGGCTGGGGGGTTTTTTTGTTTTTTTTTTTTCCTGGAAGTTTTACACAGGCGAGAGCATTCCTAATGCCTTGGATGACAATAAACCAGGATAAGCTTCTCTCAAACACTTCTGGATCTCACTTATGGAACATACAAACCCAATCTCACTGTTGGATGGCAAGCAGTTCCCACTGCCAGCTACTAAATATAGTCCAACAATTGTAACAGCAGAAGCCTATACAGAGGGTGTTGCAAGATAGCCCACAGCAATTCTGAACTCAGACAACCATCCTGATGATGCCATTTTTCCTGAAGAAACCAGATCAAATCACGTATCTCAGATAAAACTGCATTAAAGCTATATTCTGTTTCAGCGTCAACTGACTGAAAATTAAATAAAGTTGGATAAGGGTAGAATCGTGATACAGACATCAAATGCAGGATCACATACTTTCCCAGAGGACTTTCTTCAATTAGTCCATAAACCAAAGGCACAAAGGACAGAAATGAGACTGTGTGGCCTGCTGCAAAACCTTAACTTCCTAGCCTTTAAGTTTACAACCTAAGTGGTCTTTTTACTTTCTAGCATAGCATACAGGAGATTTTTATCTCAAGTAGAACCTACAAACACTCAAAATATCCCTTCTACTTCAGCTCAAAGTTAATTTAAAAACAACTCTCTCTTTTCAGGCTATTCATGGACCAGCTCTTCCTTCGCTACTACAATAGCCTCCCTAGGTAATCCTTTCATCTACTTTTTCTCACCCTTTATACAATTTTAGGTTTCTTTTTCCCAAGGCTGTGATTTATGGCTGACATACAGCCCTTTTGCTGCTACGGCTGTCCTCAGTCACCCACTTAACTTTCTTTAAATCACATTTAAACTGTAATTTTCTCCCTAATTTATATCCAATTTTGTATGAGAACAAGATGGTTTTGGAATATTAATGAGGTATGGGGGCTTTAACATGTAGGTCTCTAGATCAAAGCCATCTGTAAGCAACATAGGCCGCTGAAGATTTGGTGGTGTTTTTAATGAACTATGGAAGATGCACTGGTAGTCTCCGTCAGACTTCACGTGGTCAGATATACACATCATAGATTTATAGAAAACAGTATGATACCTGTTTGGCACTGGCAGCAGAGAGGTCAGTCATAGAACAGGTACGGGAAATAAAGCTACCAAACCAAGTAGATGTTACCCTCTCAGATGATAATAAAACTACCTCGGCCCATCAATGTGCAAGAACATGAGTCATCTACAGAATCTGCAGTAAATCTTACATTTTACACAGTGGTGTTGCATTAATTAATACATAGATTTTAGATTAACAATCTAAAACACTAAATATTCTTGTATTTTATCCGATTGCATGTGAAAGACAGGATGCTAAAATCCCAATGCATATTTGATTATAATGTTTGAAAGGTTACCCATCTTTGCTGTATTTATCTTTTTGTTTATTTGGAACAATTTTATTCACTTATTTTAATGAATTTAATGCTCATTAAAGGAACATAAGATAAAAAAAGAGCACAGACAGCAATAATCAGGCTTTATGAAAACAGATGCCATCTTAAACTGCACGCTGAGTTCTAATTAAACATGGTTTGGGACTGTCACAACATCCCTTGTATGAGAAGTCACATTTATACTACCACTAAAAATTTAGCAAAAGAGTCAAGAGATTAATTAATATGCAAGATTTGAAATACACCGAACCTATTGTCTTAGATCAGCTATGGGAGGACAGCAAGTCAGACACTGAAAATAGATTGCATAGTAATGTCAAGTTTCCTACTACTTTTTTCATCTACTTTATAGATGAAAACAAGATTTATTCAAAAATTTCATGTACAGAATATCATCAGAACTATTATCTAATGTACTGAAATAATGCCACATTAACAGGTTGTTATCAAAATAGTACAGGTACAAATATATTCCTCACAAAAATAGCCCTATTGTCCACTAAAAAAAAACAAAAGAAAAAGCTTCTAAATTGTAAAAAAAAAGGCTGTAAAGCTCAACACAGACATAAGAATTTGATTTTGGTAAACATGAGTTCAAACTTGAGTATTACTGTGCATTTTCTATCTTATTTCTCAATAGCTCCTAGTGAAAACATTTCTGTATTAGTCAATCTATTTTCAATTTGGTACTTTACTGGAAGTCTCCCAGAAGAGCTGAAGGTATACAGCTGGTCAGGCTTACAAGGCAAAGTACTGTGAATTCTATGCAACACCAACTATACCTGTGCAATAACTGATTTCTGGCAGATTTACCAGCCACTCATATAGATTTATTATATCCGAATGAATCCTGTTTTTAACACACATACAAATGACTGAAGGCTGACTGTAACAGTAAAGCAGCATATCCTCACACTGTTTTACAAACACTTGAATGGGCGCAAAGGTGAGAAACTAAGTTTTAGATTTGCCACATGCCAGTTGCAAAGAATCTTAAAAGTCTTCATCTTTTCAGGATGTTTTCCTACATTCTATGTTAATTCCTCAAACAAATGGAATTAGGGTGACCATAAAAGGACTAAGCCTGAACTGGCATCATAGTACTTTATCCATTCATCATTTATTCCACAAGATAAGATTTTGCCTTAGTCAAAACGAGAAAGAAAAAAAAACCAGCTTGCTCCACAAGTATTTCAAATTTTTCATTATTACAATGTAAAATGCAAGGAAATTTATATTTTACATTGTTCTAAATACAAAACAATGTCACTTGAGACCAATCTGCTCGGTAACTAAATAAAAAGAGACATAATGACTTAATATTTATGATGGAAACACTCACTTTCTTTTTTTAAATATGAGTTAAAAATCCATATATAAAAAGACAGAAAGTAAAAGTAAAAGAAAGAACAAAGATGACACAAAACTGCCTAATTTCTATCCCAACAGTAATGTAATTTGGAGGTGGGAAAATCTTTAATGAAAAATCCTAAGTGTCACATCATCCAGGGAACATTTCTGTTTAAAACTATTAGTGCTTCATTACGAATTCTAGTTTTAATTCCTGTAACTTCAAACAAGTAATTTAAGCATCAAAAAAGTTCAGTCCAAATTCAGAACAAAAAAGATTTAAAAGTCACAGTCAGTAATGACTACCCCCTACAATAACACTGGATCAGTAAGAAACTAAAGGTAAAAAACAGTTATGTTTTTCCAGGAAACTTCCCCCAAAAGAATTCATGTATATGAAAACTGTTAAGAAATTTTGAGACTTGGTCTCAACCACCTCTTCCTTCAGGAAAAGAATTAGGTTTCTTACCCTGTGCTGATGGAGTGCCTAAAATTCATTTGGCTAGTCTATCTAAATACAGAAATCATATCATTTAAACTACTCGAATCTAGGTACCTATATAGAAACCAATGATCTATCTCGTTACTAGTGCAATAGGCAGTTCATCAGTGAGCCTGCCTGCACACAAAGGGTTACAGTAGCACCAGCCAAACACTTCCCTTGTCATCCCTCCTCTTATACAAGATCAGTTACCAACACATTGTGCTGATCAGACCTAACGCTATCAGAAAAAAGACCAGCTACCTTGCTGGTATTAAAACCTGTGAGGAAAGAAGGGAAGGAAAGAGGTAAGGGATAAGAACAATAACAAAAAGCATCATTCATCACCTAACAGTGATAAATGTAGAATAATCGGTAGCCTACAGCAGAACATCGTAAATCTAGATGAGGACGCATTTGAAAAGCACTTCAAGGAATGTCAGTATTTTCTAAATCTCATTAATTGAAAAAAATTTTAAAAAACCCTTAAAATATCAAAAGTTTCTGGTGTTCAGAAACAGCAACAAAATCTAACGTGTGCAATCTCCCAAGCCACCATGAAATTCTATGTGTGTGCGCATTTGTCTGTGTGTATATGTGTACACATCCATGAGACCTCAGGACTAAAAAGAAAGAAAAGAAACCCATCTGTTTTGTAGTAGATGCTTTTCACTTCCTGGGGAAAAATACTTACCAATTTAAAAATATGAGTCTATGTGGCTCAATTCTACATTATTTTTATGAATCAACTGCAGTTGTAAACATTTCAATCCTACAGAGAAAGTTACACAGAAAGGACAATTTACATATACTAATTTGGCAAAAATTGCTTTCGAAATAACTATGTTTTATAGAAGCCATATTCTGTTTTTCCTCTAGTGCTTTTCTGACAGCAGAAATAGATACAAGTTGTAATTTACTTGTTACAATTTCCTACTTTACTAGTGTCCAGTAAAATCATTCAAACAGCACGACAGATAAAAGGCAATAATGAAAAGCATTTTCAGTCTTCGGAGAGCTATAATGTGCACTGAATACAAACAGCAGTTAGGGAATAAAAATTAAAAAACAAACATACGCATACTTAACAAAGTCCTGCTGGTACCTTGTAAGACAACTGCTAAATATATTTCGGTATCCAGCAATGAAAATATTATGTAAAATGATGTGCATTGATCCAGTAATCCCCAAAGCTCTTAGAGTGACTTTAATTTACCTGAACACAGTACTGCTTTGAGAGAAATCCTTCTAGACCTTGCCAAAATCTGACTGCAGGGAACAGCATATTTTTATAGTCATAAAAGCAGAACAACAAAAAAAGATGTCAAACACAAGACCAATGGCAGTTGAAGCTATCATGTTTTTTATACAAATAACAATCAACAGTGTGAAAATTACTGGTAAAACAGGCTATGAAGTACAAGATGAAAAGAATGTTGATCATGAGTGATAGTAAAATATTTTTAGGAATAGCAGCCTGTACAATCTAAAGGCTAAAAGGCATATAAAATGGAAAATTAACACAAATATTTGCATCCCATATATGTATATTTTACTAGAAGGCTTCTTGCTGATGTTTGTGGTCAAATTAGACGACCATAAACAGTCTATATTGTTTTAAATGTAATGTTCCGTATAATACTGTATTCTAATTCCCACTGATGTCAACAGAACACAGAATTAGGCCTTAAAGATCTTAGTTTATGTTTTCATTTCAATTTTACTTTTTAAGCAAAATTTAATGCTATCCGTGATTAGGGTTCCCATTTAGTACTTTCTTCCAAGGTTGAAGGATGACCTTCTAATCATGTGTGTTACAACTGCACATATCAAAGGGACATCAAAACCGTGACTTCAGTTACACTTCCAGTAGAAAATATCGATACAGACTAGTTACAAAAACTATTGCTTTAAAAAATCTAATATGTAAAAAAAAAAAAAACCAAACCCCAAACCAACAAATAATAGATTCTATACATAACAGGTTCTGTGTCCTATAAAATAAGTCAAAAACATTTATTCCAAGACAGCTTTTATTCTCATATAGCAGGAGAAATCTGGGGCCCAGTGTTACAATTCCAAGAAATACTCTCCTGGTTCTACCTTTATTTGATTCATATGATTCATATCACCCTATCTGCGATTTATTAATATTATGTTTTATCACATGTACAAAAAGTCATCTGATTGCTCTGTATTAGAGTGTTTATTCCTCCACTGATAAATTCCTGTGCACTGAATTCGACAAAACTATATAAAGGATGGAAGACTGCATTGAAGTAAAGGGACAAAGAGGAAATTGGAAGAGTTAACCCCCAAGTGGTTCATGTAATTTAATAAAATCCTACTTTGAAACCACAGCAAGCCTATGCTATAAACGTCAGTCCATGTCAGCAAATCTAGCTGTTAAAATCATACTGATTTAAAATGACTCTTCTAACTACCTAGAGAAAACACACCTTCACACTCTTACATCTTTTCCCAAGAACAGATATGTCTTCCAAAGTCTTTTGGTCTTCAGCTCATCTACCTTGATAAAAACGTATGAAAGCCACTCAAAGAAAAAGAAGAGAACACAGAAAAGCAGCACTGCAAGAAAAATAATAGCTTTTTGAGGAAAAAGGCTGGAATCTCTAAGAGAAGGAAACAATAAAGCCAAAGAACGATGGACATAAAGCCCTTCTTTAAACAAGGACTATAGCACTGATACATAACAATGTCATGTACAAATCCACAGAAAGTTACTTATACATCATAATTTACAATGAAATGCAACTACTATCCACCTTCAGTTTCACAGGCTTACATACAACTTGTCAACTGTTTTCAATATTTGCAAAATTCTTTTCAAAGTGAAAAAAAGAGTTGCTGAAATATTTTACCTGAATTATTTCTCCAACACCAATTCAACACAATTATAAATAACCACAAGGCACAAACTATAAAATTATATAAACCAGCACAAGCCCAGTGGAAAAAAAAGACTAATTTATCTGGTAATATATAACTTATTTCTGCAATTTCTTCAGTTACCAGATTAGGAACTCATTTTTACCAATCCCTTCATCCTCTACACAACACATTAGAATTTCTGTTCTGGAATTCCTCAACAAGAGAAATAACTACCAGTAATAAGATTACTTTCTCTTTAAAACTTTCATATTTCCCTCATACGTATTTTAAGAGTTTCACCTTTAACAATCTAGTGCTGTATTTTGTTATACTAGTCTTAAAAATGAGTAGGTATGACAATGAAATGCAAAAGCGAAAACTGATTAGAACAGACACAACCAAATTTGTTTAGCGAATACTGTACCTCTGAATCGTTGCATAGACATCAGCTGGTATTTGGATAAATACTGACATAGATCTTCACTAAAATATTAGCGCGTATAAATCAATGAGAAGAATCTCTTGGCTTGACTGGGTTCAGCATTTCAGCCCTGCATTGCGGTTTGGTAAAAGACAGAAACTCCTGATAGAGTGATGCCTATACTAGTGTTTCTGTATCACATAAAATTTAAAAAAGTGTGTTTGTGAACTGAAGCGATCATACTTATAGAACAGATAGTGTCTTGTCATGGACCTCTTATTTAATATTTTTTTCCTGTAGTCAAATGACAGTGTTCCATAAAGCATACAAATGGAAATACAGCCTACGTGTGTTTCACATTTCAATCGTTTTGAGATGCTTTGCTTGCTCTGTATGCAAACTGAAAAGAAAAACAAACAATATCAAATAAAAGTAGTAGTATGTTACTTTTATCTTTTCCATAAACCAAGGAAAGCAGTAAACTATTCCATCTCTTGTCAGCTGTGTTAATAATATTGACTTGAACGTTCTGAAGAAAAAAGCAAAAAACAGAGTAAAGCAGAAATTAGCTTTTTTTACTTCCTTCCCCTTCAGAAAGTGTCCAAATTAAAAAAATAATTTTAATGTACATACATGTTTTTAAACCACACACATGCTTATTTTTAAAAAACCATATACTTTCATGGATTTCAATGATGCTTTATATAGTGGTGAAGTTACGCAGGTAACACGGTTACTGGTATGGGTGAGCCTAACTTCTCTACCGAATTCTATCTTAAATGAAGCATTTTTCTTTATCCTTTATGTCCTTGCTACATTTTCATATGTATGTTTTTGCGTTTTTACTGTACACTTTTACTGTATAGAATGACACGACAAAGAGCCAGCTCCTGCTAACTTGATGTGCAATTAAATCCATTTGATACTGTGGGAGTACGTATGTGCATAAGTAAAGGGAGCCATATGCAGCGCACAGTTCTTATTACCAAGGAGTGCTTACACACAAGTATTGCCATTCTACAATGAAGCTCATTTAAAAATAGTCCTTCATTAATCTACAACAGAAAATTTTCTTCCTAACACTTAAAAAAAACACATTTGCTTTCTGATAAAAAACCCCCACATTTGCTTTCTGATTTGGTGTGTTTAACATTAGCAGCAGCCATGAATGTTCTGTGTTTTAACAGTCATTTCAAGGCATCTGGTTGCATGACTCTCGGCACCTATACTTTTTTAGCTATATGTCTATAAAGAACTTTTTTCTTCAAAGTTATCCTTAGATTTCCAGACAATTAGGAAAGGATAAGAAGGAAGAGTGAAAATTACAAACAGATTTTTTTTTCTGTATTATTCGTACTCTACTAGGCAATGTCACAAACCAGGGACTAAACACTAGACTGCACACCACAGAAGATGCCTACAAGGATTCTCTTATCTATAACGGCGCAAACAGTAAGGGGATTTTTTGTACAGTACAGCTGACTGGACTAGTTTTTATCATTCTGCAGATCTCTGTAATCTCTCTGTCTGGGCAGTGTATTTGTGATGCACAAGTGTACAATTCCTTCATACCTCTGAGTCATCCTAAAAATGCAGCGCTAAAACTATTTTTGATAGTCCAAGTAAAAACTAACAATGCAAAAGAATGTATTATATACACCATCAGTCCCATACACAGATGCCAAATAAACGACTGTAAAGCTACCTCAAATTATGTTTGATCTAATATTATTTATTCCACGTGAGATCTAAGATTCTGCTCATCTGAGAGTATGAAGTAGTGCCTGATCATCGTCTAAGCAATCAAACAACTCACCTCACTGATGCTAGTTCATTTATCAGTTATGCGATTACCAGTCACATGCTAAGCCTTCTCACACAGCTGTAACTTTTAATGTAGGCATGCCTTACCATTAGTAAAATACCCACGAAATCTATAGTACAAGTAAAGGGAAGCCACAAGACTTTTGAAGGATAAGCTTCACCTATACTTTGGGTTAAGAAACATCAGAAAATCGCCTTATTGTTTTCTCAGTCAAAATCTGAAAAGGAATTGCTGAAATACCTTTTAAGGTATTTTCACAGTCCTGGAAAGGAAGACTCTGTGTTTTCTAAGGAGTACTCTGGTATCTTCAAGGGAACACTGCAAGGAAGAATTATTTCAGATGGACATCCTGTCTTTCTCCCAGTCTACACACCATTAAGAAAAACAGAAAAGTCATCAGCATTATAGCAAAACATAGAGGAAAACTGCAGACAAGAAAATCTGAATATGTTTTTCCTTTCAGCAAGTTTGAAGGAAAAAAAGGAAACGGTTTATCAGGAAACAAAGGACTGATAAAATGTTAATCCGCAAAATATCTGAGGTATTTGCAAACATAAAGCAGACAAAACACTGACAAGATCTGCAACACGTTCTGAAGTACAAGGTCTCAGCGAGAGGAACTTCTGTAAACCGGTCTTTGCAAGAACAGGACTCTGAAAATGTGCAAGTACTGAAAGCCATGTCCAAATAGTCAAAAACGTAACTCTGAAAGAAGCTTCGGACTCTGCATAGATTCAGACAAGCTACACAGCTTCAGTATTAGCTTCAAATACAAATGGCAACCAAAATCACAATTAAACACCTATGTCAAGAGTGTGTGGTTACCTGTGCTCTCAGAAGAAGACAAACTCTCAGCTGCTACAACTTCATTCCCAACAGTGGAACTGTACACCCCTAGCTCCCCTGAGCAGTTACTAAATTATTCAATACATCCAACTCCAGGCAACACCAGAAATCTAGTAATACAACTGTATCTCTGACTGGAGCAGCCATCTACCCTACACTAACAGACAAAACTTACAAATACAAAAGCTGGGGGAAATCCTGCTTATTTTTGTATATGTGTACGTATATGCATAAGTCAAGAAAAGCAGCCATTGTTAACCACTAATAACACCTCAGAAACTCAGTAGGTGGAATAATAACTACATTAGTGAAAAAAGCACAGCGAGAACCTGCCTTAAAATTCTCAAACACATTAAACACAGTGAAGTAATACACCATACTAAGAAAAGTACAGTGAGTGTGACAATGTCTGACAAATGGTGTCTATTAATGAAATTTAATGCTTCAAAACATTAACACGGAATTTTTGTGTTCTTCCTAAAAATATCTAACTCTGATTCTACCTGGAGAACCCAGCACTGAAGTGAGCTCGAAAGCTTGGGAACCTATAATCCTGAAGCTTCTCACCAGAATATGAACTTTCAACTCCTTTACCAAGTAGGTCATCTGCGAGAACAAATGATCGGGATCGTGTCTCAATAAAAACTGACTCACTCTAACAGAGATGGGAGTTAAGAAACTGAATTCAACTGAGTAACGCAAAGACTTAAATGGAAGGCTGTACCTGAAGACAAGAGAGCAGCACCCACAGTTAAATCTAAATCTGCTACCCCTGCATCTAGAGACAAAAACAGCAAAATGGCACCAGAGAGATGTATTTCTTTGTTGTTACACTCATGCAGTTCTCCAGACATAAGAAGTCAAGAGGAGCTGGCAAGCAGGTCTATTTCTCTTACTGTGTTCATTCTGTCAATGTGGAGAGCCTCCTGATGTGAAAAATGGGAAGAGGTTGAGAGAGCAAAGATTTCAACTACAACCAAAAGACAATGTTGTATCCTATCCAAGATATAAAAAGAAAGCACAGAACTTTTTAAAAAATAGACAGCCCTGAGTTTTTCAAATACCTCAATGAAGGCAGGAGGTGTACAAGTATACACATGGTGTTGTAAGCGCACCAATGGATAAAAAAGTCTACATTGAAAGACTGCTTTCTAGGTAACTATACATAGTCAAAGAAGTTGTGGATCAATGCAAAAAAGACAAGCCCATAACACTTAGCAGAAGATGTACAAAACCTAAATGAAGCCTTTGAGATACTAATGACAATAGGTTTCAGAGGGGATTTCTAGAACATAACAAACAGAGCATCCAATATTCATAATTTAACTGACATTCTGAAATACGGACAGCCTACGGAGACGTCCGCAGAGTTTTTGAGAGCTCATGTCATCAGATACGATCTAACAATGAGAAGCAAAAACTGCTACAGAGTTACCTTTGAAGGATACCTAAAGACTCATTCAAGACAGAGCGATGTACAGCATTGAAGAGCTCAAATGAAGTAGGCGTCGGTATTTTTTCAGAGACACACATTTTTCCTTGATTTACTAACTGCCATTTTTCATACAGAGGACAGATCTCCAGCTGAAATGTTCCCAGCAGTGTAAAACCAGCATGGAGAACAACTTGGAGAAAGAAGAGGCGGGGAAGGGGCAATGATCCTGTGGCAGTTTTGCTTCAGTGGGAAACTTCTGAGGCTGAAAAATTTCACTCTTCACTCCTTCAAGTAGGTGAATTCAGGTTTACTCCCACCCCAAAGCTCTTCAGTGTTCTCAAGTGTTCTTTCTCATTAAATATGAGATAGATACTAACACCATTATCTGAGCAACGGATACAAACTGCAGAAAATATCTCTGCCTAATTTTCTGACTGGCATCTGCAATATGAAGTTAACACAGGAAAGCAAAAATTTCACATCAAAATGGTAAGCTCTTCACCTCCTTACAACAATAACAACAAAAAAGCTGAAAACGCAGCTTGCCTACCATAAACACAGTTTAAGAATTTTTCTATTAAGAGAATACATCTGTTAAGCATTGGTTACTCTATAAGCATTTCTAGCAACTCATTCATCATCACGGTAGAAAAATCCCATCCCACATTTCTTCTACACATAACTGACAATCTATTTTCATTTTTTTTATTAATATCTGTCTCTCTAACCTGAACTACCACAGAGATCAGCAAAGATGAAACAACAGTTTTAAGGCCACTGCACCTTTCACAGGTTATGTTCTCCTCACTAAAAAGCAGAAAGACTGATTGAGATTATAATTTAGAATTGCTCGAAGATAGAGAAATCCACATCTCTAAGAAGTCCAGTAGTTATTTTCATGCTTTCTAATACCTTTGGAACAAGATTACCCTTGTGCACTAGATTAATAAAGCAATCCTATGAATAAATCAGCCAGGGATACAGTCCTAGTAAGTGTCCTTTTAGGGATTACATTGACTAGAAGGACACATATCTGTTCCATCGAATACAGCCGAACGGCTGGAGAATAAACATTTCCTTTTTACGTATATACAGTATTTACTCTGTTCAGCCCAAAACTGTCTAGAAATTTCCAAGCTAACTGAAACACTACTGCTGAAGTTTTAACACTCTGGGGTATTTTTTTTTCCCAGAGTCACTGTAATCATGCAAAATTAAATCCAAGGAATGCTAGGATTCTTACAGAGGTATGATTGCTCCTGCAGGCATTCACTGCCACCTGTTAGCATTAGAAAGTACAATGCTCTCTTCATTATCTGCTGCCCTCGATATATTTAAAATTTACACCTAGTCAGTATGCTGAAACTTCACATGACCATTTAAGACAGCTTTCAAAACCGTCAAATGGGAAACAGGTGTAAATTCTACATATTCAACTTAGTGACAACAAAAATTTACACTGATTAGCCACTTCTGTTTAACAGAAAAAAAATCACATCATAGTATCAGTCGTATCAACTAGGAGAAATATTTCTTTAAGTTAATGTTATACTTTTTCTTTCACATGCCATATACAACAGAAAAATTCAAGCCTTCTCATGTCAAGCAAAAATAATTTCCAAAAATATCCAAGTCGTCAAACAAGGTAAGCAAAACAATTTCACTGTTTGGAAAAGTCAATTAATCAAGAACAGATCATTGATGCATTTAATGATAATTTCCAAAACTCCATTCTTCATGAAATAGGTTAAAAATAAAAAAATTTAAAAAAACACCCAAAACCTAATCACAGAATCCATCTGTTATTTATAGCAAAATAAATTGGTAAACAGTGAATATTTATTACTTAAGCAAAGACAGTTTTCCAAATAAAGTTGATGGCACGCTGCCAATAAGTAGAATGCATAGGCATTTGGCAAAATGCCATTTCCTTGATGCAAAACTGTTCTAAAGTGATTCTTGCTGGATATGTATTTCTCTTTACCAAACTGCCTCTTACTCCCTAATTTATGAAATACTATATATCAATTCATCAGATGTTTTATTAAGCTTTCTTCTCTATATTTGAATTTAACCCCTGCTAGGATTACACCGGGTAAAAACTGCTATCACTTATGCAATGACACAAAGGCACTATGGATCTCCTCCAAACAATGCTGCTGTCAAAGGACATCTTTCTCAATGACCATTGAGGGCTTTGAGCCTATTAGGACAGCTCTTCTAAGGCTTGACGGAAAAATCCACCTATACCATTAAGGTACAAATTAATAGAAACAACTCCAAAAAGGTTGGCGAGATTAACAATAAAACAGCCTCTTTTGTTGTGCACCTTCCTCTACCAAGATTCACTTTTTAGAAGCTAATCACATCACCGTATACCAGAAACAAACTCAGTGAAGGTAGATAGTCCATAACTAAAATCTGAAAGTCTGATCTTAACAAACAGTTCTGAAAACACACGTCAGAGCCGTCCAAACTATCCACCTTTATCGGCAATACATACTGTGATACCCAAAGTAAACAAGGTAACACTAAATACCATTTACTCTTTCTACCTCATGAATCTCTACCCTTTCATTGCTGATGAATATCAGCTCTGCCTTGATTAAGCTGGTTGAAAACTGATAACGTGTATTTTTTCCATGAAAAAAAAAAGAAACCAGACCCTATTTTTAGGTGAAAAAGGAGAGTATGTTCGTGCTCAGGGAGCTGTTAAAAACTTTAAGCATATCTGAAGCAATCGAAATAACAAGGCAATAGTGTAGATTCCGCATTTGTTAACATACTTCAAAATAGTATGTAAGAAGTTCTAAATAAAGTCACATCATTGTATTTACTTTTTATAGCTATTTCTGGGTGTTTCTGTGAAACAAAAGGGCATACTCATGACTAAATTTGTCATTATTCACAAATCTACTCACTCTTTCTCACTAGTATGAATAGCTTTCTGAACTACGCTGCAAGCCCAGTATTGAACGTACCTTGCTGGTTTGGGGTTTTTTTTTCCTTGAGAAATGCTACTGGTTATGTTGGCGTAGAGACATAAGGCTGTAAATTCCTATCCTCCATCAGTACCACTGACCTCAGAGCAAACCCCACAACTGGCTACAGGCATTCAACATCCATCATTGCTCCTGAAACCTAATCTTTCAGGGAAGGACAGCTGCACTGGGCAGCAGTTAAGCAGCTTTCTAAGATACACTATCATCCCAAACAAACATAAATAAATAAATAAAACTTCCTGTCCTACTTTCTGATCAGTGTGTTAGAAATCTCTCATTGCATGTACTTCACACTAAATTAATGACTTTTATCTACACATGGCAGACAAAAATCTAATCTAGTAACCAAAGACCACTTAAAAAAAAAAATGCTGCTTCTTACATGCAAAATATAGCTGTTTGCTTATTAATTAAAAATTGTGACCTTCCTATAAGTATTAATACACAGTACACCTGTAAAGAGGATTTTAATAAAATGTAGCATAAGAGGTAAAGGAATGATGCACCTGACGTTCACATTGCTGAAAACCTAGGCAGGAAATCTCTGGTCCTACATTTATAAAAATGCCTTTTACAAAAAAGACCTCCCTGCCTACAGTAAATTCCACAGAAGGAGAAAACCCCTTCCTTTAAGAAAAGCAGAAAGAATAGCATTGGAAGTGTGATTCACAGAAGTTTAATTACACAGGTAAACACAAATAAATTATTCATGGCTTTACACTAGAAATGGTGACACACATCCGTCTCATAAACCCATTCTTACTGTGGCATAAAGGAGACGAAAGAAAGGTATAGAGTACAAAATACCCCTGCATATTTTTGTAAACTGTAGTAAGATCAGCTTTATCTTTTTTTCCCCCAAAAATAAAGTTAAAAGCTTTGTTCTTTAACTTTAATAAAGAACATGTGCTTCACTTCTACAAAAGAATGCACAAATGAGAAAGAAAAGAAAAGAAAAGAAAAGAAAAGAAAAGAAAAGAAAAGAAAAGAAAAGAAAAGAAAAGAAAAGAAAAGAAAAGAAAAGAAAAGAAAAGAAAAGAAAAGAAAAGAAAAGAAAAGAAAAGAAAAGAAAAGAAAAGAAAAGAAAAGAAAAGAAAAGAAAAGAAAAGAAAAGAAAGGAAAAGGAGAAAAAGAGTAAAGAAAAGGATGATAGTAGAAATGGTAGTCTCTTTATGCCTCACACTCAAATTTCAGCTTTTTTTGGGGAACTACAGACAGTTCAAAAATGCCATTGAGAATTTTTAATTCAATCAGCATTATAAAGAAAGCAGAATTACTGAGTTCAAACTTAGCAAACAATTATTTCCTAAAGGTCAGAAAGCCTATGATACTGTTACCAGAATGTATTTGAACTTCACCTCAATGAGTTAAAGCAAGTAACAAAAAGCCGGAGTTTTGGGTAAAACCAGTGAATAATCCAAGGTGAGACACTGAAATCGAAAAGTGACTGGGAAAATCTGCAAGAGAGATGTATACCTATCTGCAAATTTAGGACCTGAGCCACATTTGTTTCAGTCAGGTTGGCACTGACTATATTCTTCATGAGAATCAGCCAATTCTGCCATCTAAAAAGCCAGATTTTATACACCACTTACTGAACTCTGACTTACAGATACATAATTTCCAGAACACTAAAAACTGCAAAAGAAAAAGCAATGCACTTGCTTGCATTACTCCATATACCACATTTGATATACTGCTTGGGGAAAAAGTATGCATTATCTGACTACAACAATATGCGAGCAGTTCGGCTGGCACTAACCAGGACATCCGTTTTGACTGTCTGCAAACAACAAATTAATTTGTGTACCAGTGGAGCCACTCCAATAATTGGAAGATTACTGAGAAACTCAAATAACTCCACTACGCTTAACTATGAAGAAGCACAGCACAGGGCATGATAGTATATTAGGACATGTCCTCTGGTATAACAAATCAAAGTGCCTAAAATTCCATCATTTTCAGCTGGCTGAGAAGGAGTAAGTTCTCTGCACATTCTTTGTTATTTGAAGGAACACACAGAAACCCCAGCAGATATCAGACACACAAGTATAAACAGGGGAGCTGATTTTTCCAAAAATCTCTGTTTTGGAACTCTACTGCAAGATCAATCACCTTTTCTTTTTTTGTTGTTCTTTTCTTTGGTTACTGTGCTACTAAGCTTATGGAGAGGGCTGGCACGGCATGTAAGCATAAGACACTTAAAGCGGTAAGTCTTTATCTTAGGGAAGTACAGACTATGTATACCTGCTGATGTAGTTAAAAATAAGCTGATAAACAGAGTATTTAGTGTGAATTGTCACTTTTATGAATGAATTGAAAGAACATGCATAATAATCATGTTTTCAAATAGCAATACTTTCAGCATTTACGTAATAATTTATTCAATTTAACCTATTTTTTTGCAAACAAGCCATTTCTATTATTTTGTATCTATTTTCCCTGCATTTTAGCTCTCCACTTCCTATAGGAGGACACTAACATGCAATGTTTTAATAAATATTATCAATCACCAACCAAAAGCCATCTGAGCTTATGAAATGTAAGTTAAAATTGTGCAGTAGTAGACATATGGTTCTATCAACACACGGCGGCTTAAACAACAAGTGAAGTGAAGCTTGTTGGAAAGGAATTTACAGGCAAAGCACTCTCATGCAATCTTTTTCTACATCATCAGATTTCTCCAGTTGTACTGCAGCTTTCACCACAGCAGATCACCAAGAGAAGTAACACTTCCTCTTTGCTCCTGCTTGGTAAATCACTGATAGTATACAAAGGAGTATTTTTAAACACGGATTCTTGCTTTAGGCTGCCAAGTTGCCAGCGTACATTCATTAATTAGCTTCATTTAAGGCCCTTTCCAAAGAAAACAAGGATTAAGCAAATAAAGTAAACAACTCACAGAGTATGTGAAATTGAGAGTTTTCATAAAAATATTGTATGTTGACTGTGTTAGACCAACTGTTTTTAAACAGAATTACAGCATAAACAAACTCCTGTTACAATACATGGCATTATGTGACTCTTTGACACTGAACTTGAAACAGCAAATATCTTTCACCTTTTTCTCAACTCGTTAAAATAAACAGCACAATCTTACACAAAAATGAAACACAATGATCTGTAGACCTGTACTGTAGTACTCCTCTTGATATCCGAAGTGCAAATGAAGTGCCTAGCCTCTGCATTTCGGAGACACCGCCTTGGTTTGCCGACACTCGGTAAGACTTACAATTTTGAACAGACATCTATCATTTGAGAAGACCTTTAAAGTGAATTTCATTACATTTCACCATGACTTTACCTAAGTGCACACACACACATTTCAAAAAATTAAACTCAGTCAATATTTGCACAACTGTTGTCAGTAATATGACAAAAAGCCTCCTGCTCTAACTGGCCCAACACCACATGATATACAAAACTGCTGTTTTAAAGACAGCTTATTAAAAAATTAACATACCATAGGGAAACTGCATTTTGATTGTATGACCTTACTGCGATTCAGCTTGAAAATCCTTTTAAATGAGAATTTTCAAAGAGCTTACTAATGGAACTTCATTTTGAAGGAAATCCAATATGCAAATATTTCAGCTGTGCTC